>VVHJ01006966.1:0-21174 GCA_015107715.1 Tylochromis polylepis
GCCTCATCCCCGTCCGGCCTTGTCTTTCATCTCTCTTTCCACTGACTGAAATTAATTTCACTTCCTTTTCTCCGTCTCTCTCTCCCTCTCGCTGCTTGGCCCTGTCCTCTCTTCACATAACATAATTTTTGCTCTTCCTCATCTCCCTCTGTCCTCTTCTTACATGCTGTCCTCCATTACTGATATATGTCAAAATCTGCGAGGTGGATTCACAAAATGTTGTGGAGAAAGTCGTGAGTTGGAGATGCTGAACCCTAATAGTGTGATCCCTGACAAACTCCAGAAATTGCTAGCTTGTGAGTGAAAATATCTCGACAACTATGGATGTGTGCCATGAAATGAAATAAACACATTTGCGCCCTCCTTGGGATGAATTTGCGTAATCTTGCATTTGCCATCATTAAGTGAAAACTGAAATTCGTAATAACCAAACCGGCGCAGAACTAATGGGAATCCAGTCACCCTTAGCTGCACTTCATTCAGTGAACCGTAGTTACTGCTATTTAACAAATGTTACCACTCTGAGATGAAAACTTAAGGTGGTAAACATGTCACGGTGATCACTCACTTAGCACCAAGCACTACTGTGCCTGAGTACAGAGTCAGAGTAGATCTGTAGAGCATTCTTATTTACTTATCGTTTGATTGGATTTTGATATCTGATATTTGATATCTCCTGATTAAATTGGGAGATCTGCTGAGTTTAGATTGTATTTTTTTTTTTCAGGGCTTTAGATGTGTTGCACCTCAGTGATAGTGAAGAGAGGCTTCCCCACCCAGAGTTATACTGCCAGTCCAGGGGCAGCGTGAGCCACTTTAAGGTTGCAGTTTTTTATTGCTGTTCACTGAAACTGAACCTTGATAATAATGTTGCACACTGAACAGTTGACACAAGTGTTTTCAATATCAGTGTAGGGGTTATGACTGACTGTAAATACAGCCATGCCTCATACAGGCAGCACTGGCATTAATGTAGGTATTAAGAACGCGTGCGTGCGTGCGTGCGTGCGTGCGTGCGTGCGTGTTCCTGGTGGATGTGTGATGCTACATTCTTTGTCTGTTTGTTCTGTCCCACATGTGCTGGGCCAGAGGGGAAGAGGATGCGTGGGGAGTTTTGACTGTCCTCTTTGCATGTCTTGTGATGCTTAAGCTAATTGAATGTATGAAAGTATGGAAAGTATGATCATAAGGAATAAAGGTGGCAGGTTAATAAGGAAGATTATTAATTGGCATGCAAGATGCCTTTTCCGTGTACATGATAACCAACAATCGAACGATTACAGTGATCACATTTGAATGGATGAAAAGAAATGAAATGTTCATCTACCTGTCACACCAGATGGTGACCACTCCACAAAGAGTCTCTCTGAATGTTTGAGTCATCTGAAATCCTGGATGGCAAAAAGAAATTTCCTTTTACTAAATGATCCTTTCAAGCTCTACAAACATTCTCACCAGGGCATTGATATTGGTCTTTTATCCAACTGTGTTCAATTTATTGTTAAAAATCTTGGTGTTTTTTATGGGTAGTTCCTTGACTTTTAACAATCAAACCAGGAATGTTGTGAAGGTCAGCTTTTGTCAGCGGAGAATCATCACTAAGTCAAAGCCAGTTTGGTTGCTAAAGGATTTAGAAACGGTAATCCACGCCTTGGCACCTGTTGGCTCGACTGCTGCAACTATCTGTATATAGGATTGACCATTTCCACTTTGATTGCAGATGGTTCCAAATGCCGACTCTTAACCGGTGCAAAGAAAAGAGAGCACAACACTCCTGTTTTCACCTAACTGCACTGGCTACCAGTGAAGTCTGGAATAGACTTTAAAGTTGTATTATTATTATTTTTTTTTTACAAAGCCCTCCAATGTTTATCTCCAGAGTGCATTGCAGATCTTTAACTCAGTATTTTGCCTCCAGGTCAATGAGTCTGTCATCCCAACAACTTCTCTCAGTGCCCTCTTCTCACCCAGGCAGCTGGGCCTTTGCTGTTATTGGCCCCAGGCTCTGGAAAACTCTTCCTTCCTACAAAAGAACCTGCTCAACAATTGAGAATTTTAAATAACCTCTAAAGACCTACCAGTTTTCAGTTGCTTTTAGTCAAGTCTGAGGTGTCTCGTGGTCTGGTCAAGCTCGGTGTGTTTCTATTGCTCTTTTATTTTCTGTCAACATCTGTTGTTTTAAAATGTGCTATATAAACAGAACTGACTTGACCTTAATATATTAAGTGTTCATATTGGTAACCATGTGCTATGGGAAGCTATTCTGTGCCCAGGTGGTTTGTTACCAGACTGTTTAGATGTTGATAGAGTAAGTTATTGTAGATCAGATCCAAGCTAAAAAGCCCCTTTTCAGGTCCAGGTCCAAAGAAGTGTGGCTTCCATTGTTGTCTTTGTCAGCAGAGTCAGCACTTTGTGCTGGTGTTGTTGCTTTTGTAAAGTAAACTGCTGGTCAGTAGTGGTTATGGCAAACCGGCAATCTTCTGCAGGCTCTTGCATTGCTGCAGTTAGGTTGTTGAGCGTGGCTGCTTGCAGAGGAGATCTTGGGCAGGTGAAGTCGTAGTGGGCCTCACTGTCCTCAAAGCAGAGCAGTGGATGAGCAGCAGTGGGCACCTGGGATTTTGTTAGATTGGCATGTAGAGGATCAAAAAGTCCCACATTGCAGATACAGGAAGTGACTGCTATGTCTTAAAGTAAAAATTCCATTTACATTGTAGAAATGAATGAATTCATCTGCGAGCTTTCTCGTGGTTTCTACATTAGTAGGATAATGGTGATAAAGGTGGCAAATCCATTGGGAGACTTAAACTCCATCTCCATCAGTCTATTTCTTGCTCGATTTTTATCTCCACCCAGTTTTGCTTCTGTTATCTCTCTTTTAACTGCATTTTTCTTCTTACAAGCCTGTTTTTCTTCATTGTGTCTCTTAGGTCAAAATAGAGAAGATAAAAACAGAGGATGGAGAGATGGGGAGGAGGGATGGAGGGAGGGGAGGGAGATGGGGAGGTTAATAGAGAGACAGATGGAGAAGAGGAGCTAATATAGCAGGGATAAGGAGGCTTAGAAAGTAATGATAAAATACAGAGTGAAGTCATACGGTTGATTTGGCACCACTGTGAGGGAGTGTTGCTTGTTTTTTTTTTAAATGTGTGTGTGGCTTTGTGTGTTTATGCGCGTGTGTTCTTGACTGATGTCCTTGACTATATGACTGATAATATCGTAGCTTCAGGTCCCTGGTAAAGCAGACGGAGTATTTATGTGTGTGCGTTCGCATTATGTGCAAGAATGATTGTGTCTGCTTGAATGCATCCACTCCCTCATGTCCTCAAATGCCACATCGCACTCAAGCACACCTAGTTTGGTTTTGTAAAATCCTCCCCAGAATTGTACTTTTAATGATTTCATATTGGTTAATATCAATAATTTACCACCACTTCAGTTTATCAGTGTTCCACTTGCTTCTTCCTCCTTACCTTTTACTTCTTCTTTCATCTGTCAGTGCGTTTCAAAATGTTTTATTCCCCTTGCTTGCAACCATTCCTTACATCTCAGTCTGTCCCATTCAAGATGTGAGGAAGAAGTTGAATGAAAAGATGAGAGAAATCAGCAGACACTTACATACACGAAACCCACTGAGTGAGAGATGCTAGGAAACATGGTTATAATGAAATGAGACGTCCCTTCCCTCTCGGTGTCAGCTGAAGTAACATCAGTTGCCGATGATGGTGTCACATATGGTTCACCTTCAAGTTTGTATTTGCACTAAAACGTAATGCACTGCAATTATTTTTAATTGCAGAGTGAAGAAGCACCGAGTACGTGGTGCGCTGCTGGAATACTGGAGCAGCAAATCCCGTCCCTGTCATCCAGTAAAACTTTTAAAGGACTCCAGAGTCTATGACTGAGTACCCAAGAGAGCCAAAGACATTAAGTGCTACAAAATCTGGGATTTATACTTTACTAGACAAATGCATCTCAGTGCCTTCACACATCTGTTCTCAATGTTGTGTTGCCTGATCAAATGTTACACCAGTGTTTAGTGTCAGGCAGCCATCAGCAAAAGAAATGCAAAATTTTGAGGCCGCAAGAGATTTATGTTAAATCTGAACTGGGAACTCAAACACAAGCCTGACATTTTGTTGTTGTAAGTTACGGCTTTATCATGAGGAGTCTGAGCCTACAGGCTGTGAGGATCATTGAGGATCACTTAGGCCCTGAGACGGGGCTTGACTGACTGGAGGCTACTGAGGGAAAATGCATTGCATAACATGGCATCAGTCATTGTGAAAATGGTCTGCCTTTGGAACTGCACCAGGCTTCCCTGTGGTTTTTTTTTGTGTGTGTGTCACAGGTTATCTCTGGCCACAGGCAAGCTGTGCATTAGTCGCACAAGAAAACAATATTTCAGAAGATTTGCAGTTACATGCTGGCTTTCTGTTTAAGTAAGACCCAAGAGCTGTTGAGGATATTATTCATAGAACCAGCTTTTAGATGAACTGGGTAGTTTAAAAACATTGTGTTGTTATTGTGGGGTTTTCTGTGGGCCTAATGGTTACACATGCTGTGACCAAACTGGTCTGCAGTTTCATTCCCAGCTGGGGCTTTTGTTCCATGTTCTAACCTTTTTTCTACCCTTACTACTTCTCTCTCTACACTGCGCTAAAAATGATATATTCAAGAATTGTGCAAGAGAGTCATAATTTAAATAGTAAGTGTTAAATTTGAGGTATTGTATAATATTTAGATTTATATTGACACCAGTATACAAGATTTATTTTTGCTGAAAGACACAGGCAGCAATTAGAAGATTAAAGAAATAAAAACAAAGCAGGGCGAGACTGCATGTCTTCGCTAAGTGTTAAAATCACAAACCATGCATAATTTGGGTCACTGACTCTGGACACCTCCCAGTTTTTCTTATTGATATTCATTTGTGTACATGTAAACACATGCCATTTTGCAGTACCTCACAATAGTAAAGAATGCTTCAAAATGATTCTGGATCCAGAAATCTGTTCTTAGTTGGGCCAAGTCCCACCTTGGTAAAATCCAGCCAATCGCACTACCTTCTTAGCAGTGGTATTGAAAACAAATACCCAAACTAACATTTTTTTTTCTTTCTCTTCTTCTGTAAAGGTATTTCGTACTGACTTCATCACTGCCATGAAGCTGCCGGACTCAGCTCAGCTCGGCCCAGACGACTTCTACGTGCTTTCAGACCCTTGGAGACAAGAGTGGGAGAAGGGAGTGCAGGTCCCAGCCAACCTAGAGGCCATACCAGAGCCTGTGGTCAGGTAGGAATACACAAAGAACACACCGATAAACACCCAAACCCATGCAGTAGTTTGGTATAATGTACCAAAGGTATTTTTTCTTTTGTTCTCCATTTCATTAAAGCCACTGAAAGGCAGATTTAATCTACATTGCTCTTGTAAGCACTAACAGCTGCCAATGGGGACACAAAGTTGCTGCCTTTACAGAGATCTTGGAAAAGTTGCATTTGAACTTTTGTTTAGCGTGACTAATAGTTTTTCTCTTTTTTTTTGAATATTGTTAATTTGTAGATTTTGTTGCAAAGTTCATACAACTGTGAAAATTAAATTTGCTAAGGTAATTTTGATAAACACTTGTAAATGTGGCTAAACGAGCAGACTAGATGCCTGAAGTTCCAAAAGCTTTTGCTGGAATGATTTAAAAATAATAAACAAAGGGCAAACGTTTGGGGGGGAAAATGGCATTAAATTGTAATAACAGGTGTGGGAAGCCTTTACATAATTACATTTCCTGCAATTATACTAATTAGCAATACATTTGAAATGGAAAACATGCACACTCACTCCTGCACACAGAAATCTACAAAGATATAAACTGAGACGCTTTAGCTTTCTATGGTTCAGTTCATTCATCCGTAAACACGCACGCACGCACGCACGCACACACACACACACACACACAGGCAGAACATCAAGCTGGTAGGCAGATGTGTACAGGCATGCACTCTGACCCACTTACATTCACTCCCATACTGTAAATTAGTTGGCTTTCTCTCTCTCTCTCACTCTGTCTCTCTCTCTCCTATCGCGGTCGGCTCTCCGGCTCTCCGGCTCTCCGGCTCTCCGGCTCTCTAGTACTACTACAGCTGCTTCACATGCCCGTGTGGTTTGTTTGGTGTTCTAGGAACTAATGAAAATGCTCAGACTGCCTGGTAATGCATGTTGCACAGACATGCCATACTGGGAGGCCACACACACACTGGCAAGCACACACAAGTGGTCAGTCTTTTTGAGAGACAGAGAAATAAACGCGTTATCGAGTCTTCTTCAAACCTTCTGCATCCATGAATGCTTTTTTTTCCCCCATGTACATGGCTCGAGAACAGCAGTCGCAGATGAAACTCACTCTTATAGACTGAAGACAACTACAAGGAAATTATTGAACGAAGATATAGTGGCAGTTTTCTTTACAAGAAAATTAAATAGCCATGACAAACATGTTGATTAGAGGAAAGCAAAAAATGCCCACCATGGTAGATATTTCCTATCTCCTTTTGTTTGTTTCCAATCTTGACTGCAGTTTAAAATATTTGCTCCACTATTTAAAGCCGTTGCAGGAATTTTGTTTGTTGTAAATTGTTTTTAATTATTCCAGGGCTAAACTGGAAGAAAAATCACTATGTTGCCCCAAGTTTATTGGTGAGAGGTCCCAGGTCTGAATCCTGGACAAGCCCCCATTTAATAAATGCAATAGCTATGGGGGACTAATACAGTACATGAAAAACACCTGTCTACTTTAAATCCCAAGCAGCCACAAGAAAAACTTGAGTAAATCAACAGGTGTTGTATTTATTAAGTAGCAGTTTCAGAGGAAAGGCTTAGGTTGAGCGTTTTGGAGACCAAAGTTAGAGAGGCAAGGCTGAGATAATTTAGACATAATGGAAATATTGGACAAAGAACGGTGAAAATGGAGTTGCTAAGCAGGAGGAAAAGAGGAGGATGTCAGAGAAGATTCATGAATGAATGTAGTGAAGAAGGACATGCAGAGGGTTGGTGTGACAGAAGAGGATGCTAGGGATAGGGTGAGATGGAGGCGACCCTATTACGACCCATAAAGGGACCAGCCAAAAGACGAAGAAGTAGTAGTTTCACAAATTCAGGAGTACAAATTAATTTCAGCATGAGCCAAGGCCAAAATAACAAACAAGCAAAACTGTCTACACTCCAAACTGTGATAATGTACTCATAAGAAACAAACCAGAATACAACAGCAGTGGCTCCCTACCTAGCATAAACAAGAGAAAACTACTCAAAAAACATGGCAGCTCAGCTTTATCCACTCCTTTAAATGCAAAGCACAAAATAGAAGTTAGAAATAGACCCAAGTGTTTCTGGGGGGAAGTTGGAGAAGTGAACAATCCTCTACCCAGATACCCAGATGGCTCCTTATGTAGGGTATGATCATCAGGTTGGGGCCAGTCGCCTAGTTACCTACACATTCCAGTTAGCTTATTCTTTTTCACACTATTCAGACTTCAGGTTCTCCCATGTATTTTTAATGGATTACTTGTAAGGCTATGAAAGTGCATCAGTATTTTAGAGGACTTATTTGCAGTGTAATCATTATATTATGAGTAAAAAAAAAAGAAGTTTTAAATAACCTCAATAATTACTTACTGCACCGTTCAAGGACTGCTTAATGCTATTTGGGGCATTAAGGTTTTTCCCTAGCTAAATAAACACTCAGTTTATTTAAATCCAGGTTGAAGACTCACCTGTTCTCAGCTGCATTTGAATAAAGCACCAAATCCGCACAGTTTTACTTTTAAGCTTAAATTTCAAAACTTACATTTTAACTACTGATTTTATCTACTGTTCCTTTCTTTTTTCCATCTTAAATCATGCTTTTTATTTGTTTTTGTTTTTTAATGTCTCTGTAAAGCACTTTGAATCACCTTGCTGTTGAATTGTGCTATATAAATAAACTTGCCTTGCCTTGCCTTGCCTAGCTAAGGACTAGACTGGAAAGAAATGTGATGCTTGAAGTTCAGAAGTGGCTGCAGGTCAGAAGGCAGCAGGGATGTTCACTAAGTCACAAGGCTGGGGGTTGATTGCAAGCTCGATCTCTTACCTGTATCACAGTGTTGTTTGGCAATACTCTGAACACCCATTATATTATTTTGCACATTCATGGCAACCATGCAGGTCGCCATGAATGTGCTAAAGGATATATTTGAAGTAATTATTTTTCATTAACCATTCGGCCATTCCCTTATAAATAAAACAACAACAAAAGCAAGAAATTTTTAGGATCATGACAGCAGAAAACAGGGTTGGAATGGTGATTGCTGTACCTAATAGCGATATCTGTCAGTAATTAGGGGAAAAAAGACATCTAGGGAGTTTAAATACCAAACAGTTTGTCTTTCAAACATTACTTTCTGTTCAATTTGAAATCAGACAAAAGAATGAATGAGTCTGACTGCGTGCAGAAGACAAATGTTATAAATAATAGAACAGGAAACGGGAAAAAATCTGGTCATCTATGAGGTTTGATAGGATTGCTGTGCCACCCTTACTGTTTGCATTGCTTGCCAGGTTAATATCATTTGTGACACATACACACACACATGCTTATAAGCAATATGGCGCTAACAGATTGAACAGGGCCTGGAGGCAGAGAGATAGATGAGCATATTGGGAGAGAAAGAGAAATGCATAAAAGAGATAGTTGAGGATAGATGGATGCATGCGGGCATATCTATTATCTTGTATGTGATAGAATGATGAAGGGATTTACTGTGATGCTGAAATGGAGTGATGATGGCTAAATGGTGGGATAGTGTGAAAGAGGAGTAAGTGTGAGTGAGCTGATGGTCTCTGTCAGAGCCCCCGACAGCAGTTTGTTCATCTTTTTTTTTCCCCCTCTCATGTGTCACTTTGACGCCCCTCGTTTTCTCCCCTTCCTCTTTCCTATCCTTTCCTCTCCACACTTCGTTCAGCGATATGCTTGGTCTGAAAGTGATCCCTGTGATTTCCTAGGTTTTACCCATATACGAGCCCCTGCGGTCAGGCAGAATCAGTGGTAGTAAAGCTTATTTTCACAGAGTAAGTGATGATGATGCTGAGGCATTTTTTTTAGGTAAAAGGTCACAAGCAAATGAGATTACCAGACAGTAAGGATACCTCTTTAAGCTGTTAGTTTATGCAGCTTATCAACATAAATCACTGCTATTAGAACATTTTTAGTTAGAAATGGCTTGTAAGATTGTGGGAAAACAGTTGTTTTTTTGTCTGTTATTATTTGCTTTTAGTGTTTTTATGGGCAGCTGTTGCCTTGTTCTTTGTCGCTTGAAAGGTCACCAGTAAACAATGAGCTTCTTCTGTCTTTTTAATTCATTACAAACAAGTTAATAGCAGAGGTTGTCGCCCACGTAGAATAAGACATATGGCCAATAAGGCTGTTATGGCTTGTCAGCTGAAAAAAGATTAGGCATGAATTCCATAGTAGGCTTTTTTCATTCCCATATGATACATTTTTCAACAAGTGTACAGTGTATAGCACAAAAAAAATGATTTTAAGGAGCTCATTCATTAAAAAAGTACTTACGGCATTAAGTACTGCAGTGTTGCCTTTAAAAATTAAGAGTGGTGCATGGGTGTTTCTATGTCTATATGTAAACAATAGAAATTCAGTTAGAGGAGCACTCTCAAGTCTGTGTTGTTAACAGTAAACCCACAGCCAGCAGCCTTTTAGTTTAGCTTAGCATATCACTGGCAACTGGAAGGAAAGCTGGCTAACAAATAATAAGAAGATATTCCTACAAGCACCAATGTTTAAGGAAAATTAGAATTTCACTGTATGAACAGATATAGTCCACAGACAACCATTTCCTAGAGGGCTGGGATATAAGCAGACCTTATAAATATAACCTGTAATGTCCTGAAGGGAAAACAACCCTAAAAATGATTTTTAAGGCTGACACGGGAATTAAAAATCTGATATATCAGTCGATATTTGCTTCACTTTCAGACACAAACAGATTTCGCTAACATTTGATATTTGTGGGCATTTATGAGCCCTTACAAACATAATATGACTCTGTGGCTTAAAATAATTCTTTGTTATTGTCAGAAATCGTGGATTGCTCATTTATGGTTTGCCTGACTCTGCTCAAATCAGCTGGTTGTTGTGTTTTTTGGGTTCCTCTGGTGGACAAACCTATGTAGCATCAACACTCATATTGTGGTTAAAAGGCATTTCTCTCATCTCTTCATTTTTACATTTTTATTAATCTGCTATTATAAATGCCAATACCAGTATATCAGTCAATATTTTATATATTACTTCCAGTGTAACGTGCTTCACTGATGAATATCAGAAATCTGGCCAGATGAAGGCTAATTGAAATATTCACATATAACTGAGTGAATGATATTTTTTCTTTGTAACTTCTGGCTGTGTTTAGTTATATGTAGCCCTTACTTTATTTAAAGCTGTAGCGGTAGGAGAAATGTTTTATCTGTTCACTTCTTTATTGTCATTTTCTCATGTTAAAGTGATTTGGTTAATTCCATATTCAGAATAAATCAGAGGTAGAAATATTGTTAGAGCTTTATTCTCGTTTTCCATTACCTTGTTTCATCTCCTGTGTTTCATGCTTTTCCTTGCATCTCTTCGTCTCTACATTCCTCCCATAGCCTTCCAACCTTCCCCTCTACCTTTCGACCTAGCTGAGCCAAAGGCGCAGACACATTTTTCTTTTTTCTGTTTTTTATGAATAATGACATCATCTCCAAAAATTGTTGGAGAGGAAAAGAGCTGCGGGCCCCGTCTGGCTTTGACAACACTCCTCTTCTACATTTCCCTCTCTCCTTGGACCATATTTGGCTGCTGTGGCATGATTTTCAGTAAAACAGCTGTGGCATTTGGTGAAGAGGTCATTATGGTTTGATGCTCTTTTTCTGCACCTCTCCTTACCAAAACATAGCAGGAAGGAAAATAGATAACAAGTCTCAAGCTCTCCTTGCTTGTCTGTCTCTGTTCTTCACTGCCACCTTCTTCTGTCTCATATTTTTTCTCCTAATTTTTGTCTTTTTGCCATCTCTTCTCCTTTCTGTCCATTTATATTTTATTTTATCACACACTCCCCCTCCCACCTTTTCTCTTCTCTCCCTCTTTCCTCTCTCCTTCTCCATGGTTTTGTCGGGGCTGAGTGGAAGTAATTAGCCGTTGCGTAATACTGGCTATGTGCAGACAGTGAACCGGGTTTTGGCAGTGACTCGACAGCCTTGGGTCCCCAGTGGCAATGCTAAACCAGAGAGGGAAATAATTACACATGCACATGAGAAGATCTTTGCCTTTTCACAAAATTTAAGAATTGGGATAGTGGTTATGTTATTTATTACTTCATTTTTCCCCCTTGGACCGGTGGCCAGGCTGGTGAATGTGAACCCGTTGTTTGCGGTTTGGCCAAACATGTTGGCTTTTGGAGCGCCGTGTAAAGCTGCGGTCACTGAGAGCATCACATGGAGAGAATCCTTACCAGAGTGGTTTACATGCTGCAAGATTACGGCAAAGATTGATTGCACAGATTTGTATTTGTTTTGTTTTTTTTGTTGTTTTTTTTAAGTTGCTTTTGCTGGAGGGAATCGCTGCTCACTTGGCACATCGATGTGCTACAGATTTAATTTATTGACACGATTGCTTAACTTCAAGAATCCATGGAAGTCCTGAGATAAATGTGTAGCTTTAACTGTCAAAGCATACTGAGATAAATCATGTGGAGTGCATTGGTGGAATATCTGTAGGTCAGGTTTCGGGCAGCTTTGATCATATGCAAAGCTTGGCTCTGACGGGGATGAATAATATGCAAAACCTTTGCATCAAGCCTTATTCAGAGGGGATAGAGGGTTTGAACCCAGGAAGGTTGTGAAAGCTGTTGTCGGACAAGGCAGTGCATGAAAATAGATACCCATATCTGTGAAATTCTTGCTCTGTTGTTGGTTTTTTTGTTTGTTTGTTTGTTTTTTAATTGGTTTGAAGTCTCCTCATTCAGCGCAATCCTGAAATATTTTCCAAAGAATGAAAAAAGCCTTAAAACCACTCACCTGTCGATGGTTTACATTCCAGAGATTTTTGAAGATGCTGCCTGCATCTGGAAGATCTGCTTAGTGTTTTTGTGCTGCAACCATTCTTGCATAGAAAACATCGTAAGGCTGTGTTACACGGCAGAAAAACAGCTGCACACTGAAACCAAGTCCACTTAGACTATTAGCCTATGTATGTTATGATAGTCTGACAGCTGCCAAACACCCAACGCATTATTACTTTACATAGATGTCAGTTCGTTAGTGCAGCAGAGGAAACATTCGGTAATTTGTTCCAGAGTATTTTTGTACTCTCTGGATGGCCAAGCACTATGGACTTGGCAGGTTGGGACTGGATAAAAAGTATAATTGCCCTGGACCTTCACCAGTACCACTGATTGAGTTGGAATGGGGCTTTAGAGAGGGGAAGCTCATATGTCAGGCTTTGCATTCAGGTATGGGTAGGGAAGGAAATGCCAGCTAACATCATTTGAATAGATGCAATCAAATGGAACATCATGCAGCATAAACATAGGTTGTTACTGATTAAACAGGCTGTTTCTGTTTCTACATAGAGAAAAAAGTCCGTCTGTTCGACTCATGCAAACACACCCTTCCAGTGGGCAAGTCAGACGGTGGGTCAAGAGGCTAATCGGCTACTAATAACTCAGTGACTGTCTCACACGCACACACACACAGATAATGGATTAAAGGCAGCCTGAGGGCAGTAAGATGGATGGAGAGATGGTGAGAAGGACAAATTGCTGGATCGTGGAGATGGAGGACAGTCTAAATGTCATGTATCTCAAAGCTTCAACTATATTTAAAGCATAAAAAGTATACGTTGACATTTGCAGTTATTGCTATTTTTTTTACTCCACCAACGCTCTTGTCATACAAGGAGTTGAAAAAGGTTAATAAATTTGGCTTTTTAAATACAATTTCTTTTGTTACCACTCTTCATTTAAAACATAGGACTCAGCAAGTCTCTCAAGTTAGTGTCAGAGATTGCTGAGGGGCAGATTCATCAGCTACCTGACCTGACCACCTTTTAAAAGATGTAAAGGTATATTCCTTCATAGAAAGTCTTTTGAAGATTCTGCTTCTTCTTTGGAGACATTTTCCAATTCTGTATCTTTTCCTGTCTTGAAATAAATGTGACAGTTGTTGTTCCTCTTCAGTGTAACTAATGAAGAGACATTGCCAGAGAAAGGTCGGAACAGAAGCACTGATTCAAGAACATTAATAACAGGCGTAAAACAAAAGGAAAACTATGGAGGAAAGGAGAAAAAGTGGTGGGTAGATGGCTGTGAAGTCCCTTGTGGTTTCAAACTGCCAGGCCCAGCTGCAGCTCACTATGCAAAGGTTCACGTTCCTGAGTGTTGATTGTATGTACACACATTTCATTCACAATAACATCTGGAACCTTGGCCTCTATCTGAAACGGCTCTTTATCAGATCATAAGATGAATAAGAGCAGCATCATCAGCACAGTCATGCACTGGGTCATTGGGTGCATGTGAAACTAATATGTTCCACACACATTGCTGATGTTTGTTAGTAGTCTGTTGTACTCTGATACTCTTGATGCCTGTTTAACTTGGTTAGATGGATGAATGCACATCTAATGGGCTGATTTGTGTATTTACGTGTAACATGGTGCTTGTAGTTCTGGGAAAAGCTGCCTACATAAATGACCTTCAGAATGAATATGTGACGGAACAGGTGGATTACTGAGGCACTTTACACTGTATAAATATGTAATTTGTAATTTGCTGCCTACTATGTCTATGTGTGTCATTAAGATTAAAAACACTTCAGCTAAAAACATTTGCAGTCGGCCCCTTCAAGACAGTTAGGAGAAATGATGCATTTTACTCAACAGTACTTGAATATATCTCCTTCTTGGTGTGTGTTTCTAGTGCTGTTCATTGTTTGTGCATCTGTTTGGCAGCCAAGACGAAAGAGTAACAGGTTGAACTTGGTGAAAGTTGGACCGTCTTGTGATCTATATCATCAAAATGTGGAAATCCTTTCAAACAAGGCATACTTTTTCAGTCTTTTTCTAATTGTACTGTCCTGAACTTGAACATTTAACTTGCTCTCTGAGGCCTTTAGAGTCTGAGATGTAGCTCTTGGGCTTTATGTAATTTCTCTGAACATTGCACGGTCCAACCCTGGCGCGAATTTGCTGAGATGTCCACTCCTGGGGTGCACACCTGAATGCTCCAGACCAACAAACTGCCAAAGCTCCTACTTTAATGGCACCTGCTGATGAGGAATTAATCAAGTGTATTTGGTTAACAGCTGCTTACCCTCTTAATTCCTATGGAAGCCGTGAGGGTGTACCTAGTGTTTCACAGGGCTGCACAATACTGTGAAGATTTTCTTCTTCCTTTAAAAAAAAAACAAACAAATATATGACTGTATATGAGAGACATATATAATTCCACAATGAATGTAGAGTGTGCTATATATCAAATAGGACTTGATTATTGACACTATTCAGAGTAAAATCTGTAGATATGGGGATACTTTATATATGACTTTATAAGTACAAACTAGATAATTTCCTGATGTAAATGGCAGGCAGGAATGAAGAGATAAACATGCAATGACTTGGATGGATCACTTATTGACCCACTGATGGACTGTTAGGGTTATACCAAAATCCACAGTAACTCATCACTCCATTGCTATGAGGGGTTAAGTAGCATATCTCTCGACCGCAGGCTGATCTGGTTGCTTTTGGCTCGGTGAGTGAGTGAATATGAGAACTGTATTTCTTTAAGTATAGGCTGAGGAGCCAAACAGGGCCATTGCTGTCTGTATCTGGCAGGTCGTCATGACAAAGCTAATAGCATGTTACAGTGAGAAATAGCTTTTGATGTCTTTCCTCGGGAAGGGGTTTAATAAACTTCCCACTGAGGCTGGAGGGGAACCATAATGGCAAATAAAGAAACATAGTAATACATGCTCATTTCTGAATGAGTTCACCGAGTCACTGGGTACATCTTTTACCACAATGGAGACTATTCTCAATAAACCATGCCTGGTTGATTAAGTCATTGACTGCCTGAGTGATTGACCAGGTTGCTGGCTGACAGGTTTGACTGACTGATTGGCTGGTAGATTTCACTCTGCTTGCCACTTGCCTGTTCGGTTTCTCCCCGGCTTTTTTGGTTGAAAAAAAAAAAATGGAAGTATGACCACCGTGTTTTTTGTTTGTTTTTTTTTGCAAAAATTCTCTGCCTACTCACTACTTGACTGGGTCAGTGGGGCTATTGCTCACCACATTTCAGGCTCTTTTCCTGAATGGCTGACCAGCCCCCTGACTGCTTGCCTGGGTGGTTTGTTTGTCAGATGCCTGGGAGAGCAGCCACTTCCTTGACTGATTGAATGGATGAGTAAAGGGTCAGTGAGTGGTTGCATGAAAATAAGAACAAAACCCTCTGCTCTCGCGTTACCACAGCGTGCGGCCGGGTCTCCGGGTGCTTTATTAATCACATATAAGACAAGCAGCCTTGTTTGCTCACTGATTGCAGTGACTGAAATCTGGCAGTCTGGATGAATTTTCTTTTTGTACTTCTTGCCAGTATACAACCAAGCAGCACAATGGCGGTCTGAGTGTCCCATCTTTGACCACTAATTTTAGTACTGTATTGACTGACTGGCTGGCCGACCTCTGTGGAATGACAGAGCTGAAAAGCTGACTAAATGACTGGTTGCCTGCACGGCTGGCAGGCTGACTCTCACACTGACTGATCATCGGCCAGAGCTGAGTTAGCGGGTGAGTCAGTCTCTAGTTAAACCCGTTCACCTCAAGTGGCTTTAGCCTGGGGACTGAAAATTAAACATTTCACTTCTAAACAATAGGTTTAACTTGCTAAGGGGTGTGTGTGTGTGTGTGTGTGTGTGCACATGTGTTTTGGAGTCAGTAAAGCAGATTGCCACACTCTAAATATGCTGGCAGATGTCTCCTCTGCATTTCCTACCCTGAGATTCAGTTGGCAGTTTTTTAAATTTATTTAACCTTTATTTAACCAGGCTACTGTTATTAAGTGCCATTGACAAAAAACTAATTTGAAGGCTCAACTGAAAAAGGCAATGACAAGCCGATGCTTCAGCAGGATAAAGTGTGAAGTAGAATCAGTCTGAGTTGATAAATGAATGCAGCTTTTCTTAAATTACAACGGGGTAAAAGCATTTCTGTGTGTGTGTGTGTGTGTGTGTGTTTGCTCTTGTGTGTATGAAAGCAATTTCCCAGTTCATAACACAGCATGTGTGGCATGTGTGGCTGGTGGTGTTTACTGCAGGTTACCCTTAGGCTGAGTGTGGGTAGATTTTGTGTGTATGCATGCATCTTTGTTGTTCCCCACATGTATGTCATGTGTCATGTGAGTAAACCCAAGAGCCATGAGTGGGAGTCTGGACTGTGTGTGTTTAGGCGCCCGCATTTGTGGATGGTGTGTGTGTGTGTATCTGTTTGTGATACATCTGAGCTGTCCCTTGGGTATTTTTTCAGTAAACATTGCTACATCTTGCATCCCTTGCTGTGCTACACCAGGTGTCTCTCTCTTATGCAGACACACATGCAAAAGGCACTACTCCCTGTCTTTCTTAAGTTACTTATTATTAAATAATAACTTTTATAAGGATACAAATGAATAAAGGAGCAGTATATTCACATTCAGCTGGCTCTTTAGTGAGGCTATCCTGTGGCTGTTTGGACAGCTCAGTGTAGTGGACTGTGAGCCATTTACCTTGAGTATGACGAGGATTCATCTCCACTTGCAGTCCTAAGTTAGGCTGTATGGCCATGGGATTAGACTGCAATAAACTATTGGTGATTGAGACATCCAGTGGGGCTAGCTAGTTAGCAGCAGCTAAACTTTCAAAATAAAAGTGAGGGGGCTTGTCCACTTGCACATCGATCCAGAATGATGTTGGCAGCTAAAAAATTGTTTCTGAATATACTTTTGCACCTGTTAATATAGCTTTTTAAGTAAAGTCTATATGTTGGAAACACCTTTCTTTCTTTAAAGGAAGGACCGCAACTCTGTTCAAATCCAGCAGTTCTTCTCTGCTATGGAAGATCAAAGCCCTTTGCCTTCTGCACTGCGCGTTCGACAACATCTGGACCGTGCTGTCTTCCTTTTACCAATCTACCATCTGCCAGCTTCTCTTGTCTGTGTGCGTGTGTGTGTGTGTGTGTGTGTGTGTGTGTTGTGTCTGTATGTTTGTCTAAATTTAAAAAAAAGATGGAAAGAGAGCGAGACACATGAGACGATAGATGGATAATTAAGCTTGCCTTCTCCCTTTCTTCTACTGATCCATTATGTGTGTGTGTGTGTGTGTGTGTGTGTGTAGGTTCACTTTGACTAATACTGTCACAGTTAATGTCCTTTCCTTTCTGTTTGTGCGCAGTCTTCTTTTCCTCATGCTCAGGCTCTCAGGTTGTTGCTCAAACATGTTTCAGAACAGTTTATTGTATTTCTCTTGTCTCTCTTTAACTCCTCTCTGTCTGTTTGTGTCCCCCGCCAGTATCCTCAGCTTGTTGTCAAGGTGAAGCCATTGACTTTAATGGTCACATTAGGGAACCTGGTCCACCCACTCTGGTCACTAAAACCTAACTGCCTCCAGGAGAGTAAACATTGTTTGCTGCTTTTTTTCTCCCAGTGGACTCCTGAAGCCCAAGCCTCAAATAAAATAATATTCATTGATTTGGATGGGTGCCTGGACGGATGGATAAAAGAAAGGGAAGATAAACCAAATGGAGAGCAACAGATGTAGACATTTTCCTCCTCTGTTTTGAGCAGTAGCACAAAATTATTTCCAATAATATGACTTCATGTTTTTATCTGAAAAACAAAGACTCTGGGTGAGTGAGGGAACTTGATCAGCACGGCATAAAAGAAGCTTTGGAGGTGTTTATCTCGTAAAATGGTGCTCAAATGCTTTTGCAGTGTTTTCTTGTAGCAACATTTTTGTCCATTACTTAATGAACAGCCAGTCTTTTGATATGGCACAAGTCACTAAGAGAGGAGCACTAACTCCAGTAACAGAATGTAATACAGTTGTGCTTCTTTGTAAAACCATGCCATATCTGCATGCAGGTTTTATTGTATGATAGATTATCGTAGCCTCTTACAAGTCACAAACATCAACCTATTCATTGTTTGGTCGATCTGCTCCCATGGGCTAAGTCCCACCTCTGCGATGGTTTTACCTGAGGTGGAGCGACGGTGATGAAACGCAGGCCTTTCTGGAAAGCTCAGAGAATTCAGAGCAGCGCTTGCAATGCATAGGTAACACTTTTAGAGTTTAGAGTTTTTGATTTCCTTTTGCCAAACTTGAGAGCAAATGTTTGTAGCTGCCCTAAAGCATTAAAAAACCCATGACACATTACACCAGTAATGAACTAACTGCCTTTCCTCCCCTTTTGCCTCATTTATCAGCGGGCATTGTAGAGGATGACCTTCTCAATCGCCTCTCACTGGCTATTTTCCCCTGCACCAAGGGTAAACCACAAAAAAGGGATGAAGTAAAAGGGAGTGAGCATTGGCGAGGGTTGTGTGCCAAATAGAAGAATGGGGACAAAAGAAAGGCAAAATGAAGGGACAGAGGCAGGGATTCAGGGTGGAGCGAATCATCCAGAGAATGAGGGATAGAGGAACTGTAGGGAGGAAAGATGTTGATGGTGGAGGAACTGAGGGAATAAGTAAACAAACAGGTAGATGAGGCGGTTGAGTGGAGCGGTACAACAACTAGATCTGCTGGGAATGACAAAAAGCAAGAAAGAGAGAGATGGACACACAGCAGAGCTTTGCTTATGCTTTAGCAAATAACAGCAATACCCTCATCCTTCTCTCTCCTTTCCCTTGTGTTGCATGTTCGCCTGTTTCTCTGTATGTGGGTTTAATCGAAGCTTTCAGGCACAGAATTAAAGCATGTGGGAATGTATCTCAGAGGAGTAGACTTGAAGCTTTATGCCCTGCTAATGCAAAGAAGAAATTGACACAAAGCTCATAAGAAAGATAGCAGGCAAAGATGATTTTTTAAGGCTTCCTAGTAATCTGAGAATGGAGTTCACAGAAATTCCTAATTTTCTGTGCAGTGAGGTAAAGACACCTCATCTCTGTTACTGTCTTTTTCTTTAGTTAGGCTAGCTTAGACTGGTCAATACTAAAATTGGAAAATGCTAAAACATGTTAACAACACTTTCCTACACTCAAAGCACTGACAATAAATATGGACGCAGCAAAGGTAGTTTGTAAAGCCCTGTTTTGAAGGCTTATTTTATGATTTTAGTTCTTTTTGTCTTCGTTGATCTGTTGGCAGATATCTGTACTAAATGTATTCCAGAAAGCACAAACACCACCAGCATGGTCTAGAGGTCCAGCATAGTGATCCTCGAAAGGCTGTTGTGAGTCGAAGCAGGCTTGTCTTTAATAATGCCTAACTTTCTGCCTTAATGCAGTTCAAATAGATCTGTTATTTAAAAAACTGACCCCAGCACAGTTTTCATGAAGGGTGAAATGATCTATTCTAAGGTTTGGATGTGTGATGCTGTAAGGCCATGCAATCACAAAGTCCCAGAGATTTGGTCACTAACCACATGGCCCCTAGTCACTCAAAAAAAAAATGTGTATTCACTGACTGGTTGGTGAACAACCTCATTACAATTCCTTTGGTTGGTCTGTAAACACTTGCCAAATACTCTTAGAGCAGTAGGGAAACTGTGAAAAGTGCAATACACAACCCAGAAACTTAGAACGTTCTTCTTCAAAGTAAAATCTGTATCTTCTGAAACATGTTGATTACAGCACTGAGATACAGCTTTTACTTTGAAGGCGAACACTCTCTGGTTCTGGTTTCCGTCACACTTTTTCAAGTTTTATTACTGCTTGGCTAGTAGTTGGGTAGTATTTACAAATAAAATTGACAGCTTAAGCTAAAATTCTGATTCAGCAGCAGTAGCTTAGAAGAGAGCTCTGAGAGAGCATCTGTTGTCGATGGAGACGGTGTGCAAAGTATGCAATACAGCCAGTCTGTGGGCTATTCCCGCTTGTGCTGTTGGGCCGTTGGCCGGCTGCAGAAAAGAGACATTATAACATACAAAGAGCTAGGGGTGGGTTTCAGTTATCGATTTTCCGATTTAAATCGATTTTAGCTTGAATAACGCGATGTCGATTCTTTAAATCCTGAATCGATTTTTAAATGTAAATGTATTTTTCCAGACACGCCAGAATCTCAGGTTAAAGCTTTCACTTAAACAACCACCAAACAGCTGAAACAGCAAATGAGAGCAGGTAAACGGATTCCACACAAAGACGTAAACACAAAGCGCGGACCCGACACATCAGAATCTGTGAGCCGTCGGACACGCCATCGGGGCCGAAAGCCGACAGCTCGTGTGTGTACGTGGCGTCGGGTGAGAAAGCCGACGGCTCACAGATTCTGTCACTCTCCGACCAAAATTCACTGAACCAGCAGCAAAAGAAGATCCAAACTACGCTTCACATTTGATAAATATCGTCATTAATTCCCTCTTACCTTTGCTGTTTTGCTTCCACCACGATAAAAATCAGACTTCCTGCACAGCTCTCTCTCTCTCAGTGTACTTCAAGAACAGTTTCCCATCTCAAATCTCTGTTTTCTGCATTATTCGCTCGCTTATTACTTACCAGCCTACCAGCCTACCGTTGTTTACAGTGCTGTCGGCCGCTGTTTTTTGTTTGTTTATTTTTTTCAAAAATGGCTTCCGACACGAAAGCCTCATTTCTGCTGTTCAATACCGAAGAAATTTAAACTTTTTAAAATTATGCCAAATTACAAAACGCTTAGCTGTGTCTCTAATTAAACCTCTGTAACTTTGCTCTGCTTCACTTCAGCACCATCAGGTAATGTGCATATGTTGATTCATAGTTTTCTGCAGTTTTTGATCTACTGCAGAATATTTTTAAGGCGGTTATCTGCTATAAAAAGCCAGGCCAGGAATATTTCCTTTATGTTTTTCTGTGTTTTATCCTCAGTTACTTTGACACAAAGTGATGTTTACACCTCTGATGAAGTCTCACAGTGTCAGTACTGA
>VVHJ01006969.1:9071-21457 GCA_015107715.1 Tylochromis polylepis
ACTTATTCCCCAAAAAAAAAAAAAAAAATATAACCACACAACAACAACAACAACAACGGTTAGGGTGAGAGGCTCACCCTAAAACCAATATGTGATGTCCATCTTTTATATATAGGCTTTCTCGACTACTGTTACTTCCTCACTCTGAGCTTCGAGTATTTCAAAATGTTGCACTGAAGCTTCTTACTCTACCTGTTAGAATTGATTTGCAGATTTTAAAGCTCACTTTTAAAGCATGTCTGTGTGGAGCTCCAAGCTACAGAGCAGAAATCTGGACTCCTGTGAGCCAGTTGGCAGTCTTACATTCTCAGAGTCATCATGCTTGCTTTTATTCTTCTTACTGGTATTTTTAGTTATTGACATTTTAACTTTTTAGCTTCTTAACTGATTTTTTTTCCTGAGTACTAAAATGTTTTAAAGATGCAAAATAAATAAATTGTTATGCATCATATGCAACTATAATGGTGGCACAGCAGTTTTTTGAGTGATGTATCTGAACAAAGCCGTTTCTGCAGTTTTAGACTTGATTTGACTTGAGACTTTCTAACTTCAGCTGTACACTGGAGGTTGTTATTAGTATTCTCACAGGAGTAAAGTAATCTGTCAGGCTCTCATTTCAAGTTCCCAGCTTCCTTCTTTAGAATAGTGTTCCTTTGCCTAACCTCTGAAAACAAAGTGGAGTAAACACATGAAAACCGGTCAGTTCAGTTTTCATCGAAAGAATGAAGTACACTGAAACTAAAGTGTGTCCTTAGACGTTGCAGCTTTATTTCACACATACAGTACTGTGCAGAGCTCTTGAGCAACTCCTTTCTTCATACTTTGCTTCCAAGAAGCTAGACTTTCTCTAAATTTTTAAAGTGCTCTTGGGCAATAGTTTTCAGAAGCTTTCAGAAGGTATTTCAAAGTTGTTGTTGTTTTTTGGGTTTTTTTCCCATTTGGACATTAACATTCCAGAGGAATGCCGTTTATAGAAAGACCCAACTTAAGATAAAAGAAATGTGAAATTATATGTTTACAGACTTTGTTACTAGCAGCCTGTTGTAAAAACACAGATAAAGAAAGTGTTCCTATTTCTTTAGATCAATCCATTAAAAATTCTAAAAGTTACAATTTTATAGACATATAATAGTATATAGTATGTATAACAGTCAATATTTGTGCTCACACCAAATATTGACTTTCAAGCTCATTAGATTTGTACAAACAGGTTTTGTCTGATATACTATATTTCTATATACACTTCTGGACATGTTTCAATGAATCACTGTTGTTTTTCCCAAGCAAACTATAAAGAGTTGAGACTTTTGCATAGTACTGGACTTCCATCAAGATCCTGACCTACCTCTTCTGGAGCAAATGTAGTTCCATTTGGAGTCACTGTGCTCCACTCGCGGGAGCTCCCGTACATGAGTGGGATGTGAGTCAGCTTCTCGGGGGTAATATGGGGGTGAAGAGGAGGACCTGAAAAAGACAACGATGAAGGAAATCATCAGCCAAGTAATCTTAACCACTGACAGAAAGGCCAATGAGACAGGAACATGTGTTTTTAGCCTTTTATTCCCCCGACATGAAACAGTTAAGTCCATTTTTCAGTCACTTTTAAATGTTATAACAAAATTATAAATATGGTTAACTGCAGAAATATAATATATTTTCCCGATTGACAAAATTATTTTAAAAGAAGACATACAGTTAGTGGGGTTAGGTTAACTGGAAACTCTAAATTGCCCATAGGTGTGAGTGCGGGTGTGAATGTGAGTGCGAATGGTTGCCTCTCTGTATGTGTCAGCCCTGCACCAGACTGGCGACCTGTCCAGGGTGTACCCTGCCTCTCGCCCTAAGATAGCTGGGATAGGCTCCAGCCCCCCCGCGACCCTAAAAAGGATAAGCGGTAGAGAATGGCTGGATGGATGGAGTGTATTTAATGCTGTTTTGGAGCTTTCAACAGAGCCTTCTACAGCATGCAGTTTCCACATTTAATTTCAATTCAATGCAATTTTATTTATACACCGCCAAATCACAACAACAGTTGCTCCAAGGCGCTTTATATTGTAAGGTAGACCCTACAATAATAAAACAGAAAACCCCAACAATCATATGACCCCCTATGAGCAAGCAGTTTGGCGACAGTGGGAAGGAAAAACTCCCTTTTAACAGGAAGAAACCTTGAGCAGAACTAGGCTCAGGGAGGGGCGGCCACATGCCAAATTTCCTTCCCCGAGCTGCTTCCAAGAACAAGACTCAGTGTAAATAGTTATTGTTATTTTAGAGACTATTTTTTTTTTAAATGAACAAAGTATAATAGTATAATCTTTTCTACACTAAAATAGAGCGAACCACAATTTGACAACTAAAATGAAGATTCAGTTATTAGAGACATACGTATGAAACAGTGTTAAAATGAGTCCTGCCACACTGCCAAATCTGAACTCCAGACTCAGTACTGGAGTTCAGATTTTTATGGCACCAGTGGACAAAGTACTCAGAAGAAAAACAACAAAGCAATATAACAATAATGAATTACAAGTCAGTCTTCCTCTGAAAACCTTACGTGTGTGAGGCTTGAACCATGAGTAAATTGGGGATTGCTTTACTAATATAATAATACGCTGTAATAAAACCAGCCACTGAGAATGGAGAGCAGCGTTTGGTTGTACCCTGGTGTAACCAGAAGCACAAAATTCATCAATTATAACAAGACTGCAAACTCTAGCTCACAGCAGAGCCCATAGGTATTAATAAAGACTGGTCCATGACCAAAAGAAAAATTCTTTGAAGACAACCCCTGGAAATGTTTTAAGTTGTTGGACTAAGCTCAACAAAATTTGGAAATGTGGGTTAAAGTCATTTTAAGAAAAAGTTCCCAAAATTCACAATGAATACTTCTAAGCTTTCCCAGTTTCCTATTGAGGTCAATTTGTATGTTTCTGTTTGATAGCTGGTTATATAAAAATGTGGCATTTGAATTTTTTTGTTGTTGTTAAATATTTGTGTAGACGTACAACAAAATATTTATCCTCTGTTGCTTTTGGGGCTCCCCTTGCCAAATTCGTAGTGGTAGAAGTAGAAAAGACTACTCACAGACTACCTGAACTGCATGTTATATCAAAGGACATGTAAATAATTGCGCTAACAGTGCAGCTTATATATTTTCACTAATAAGGACAGGACTACAACATTCATTTTGATGGAAGAAGTCAGAGCATCACAACTGTAACGCTTAAAAAAATACAATAAAATAATATTAAACGAGTGAATAATCAGATTATTATAGTAACATCTCATAATTTAACTTGAATGGACATCTTTACATGTCTATTCAAAAGCAAAAGAACCAAAATGATATTTTTTGTTTGTACAAATACAAGAATTATTGTGAAAATGTCTTTTTTTGTTTAAGGATTTTCCTAAGTGCTGTTAAACAGAGCAAGGAACATCCTGGTTTTATTTGGGATGCTTGTAATATTTTAAGTAGAGACACAAAGATTTATTTCACAAAAATACAAAACATACCAGGATCAAAAATTATTAGCCCCCATGGTGCTATCAGTCATATCCTTTTTACTGGATAACAGCCTGCAGTTGTTTGTAGCAGCTTTCAACTAGTCTCACACATCTGCTGAACAATCACAGCTCATTCTTTGGTGAACCTTTCAAGCTCCTCCAGATTTGTTGGTGTTCAGTTCACCACACAGATTTTCAGTGACATTCAAGTCCGGGCTTTGTGCAGGACAGTCAGTAACATTCACTTTAGTCTTCTGGTGGCAGATCTTCACAGGAGTGAATTATATTTTGGGTCGTTATTGTGTTGGAAAACAAAGCAACGACCCAGATCCAGTTTTGCTGCTGTTTGAGGTTTTCTTTCAAAATCTTCATATATCCTTCTTTCCTCATGATTCCTTCCACCTTGACTAGACTCCCAGTTCCAGACGCACTGAAGCATCAACAATTCCTGACTTGGCTAAGTCGTTCACTTGTTGGCAGTTGTTCTGAGGTCTTCAGACATATCTCTCACTAGTTTTCTTTCCAGAGTCTTTGAAGTCTTCCACTTCGTACCTCTGCCAGGCTTGTTCTGTACTGTGTAGCTATCTTTGAATTTCAGTATTTTTCTCACTCCAGTTCTTGACACTGTGATAACTTTGTATATCTATCTGCTCCTTGGTGAGTATCAACAATTTTTTTTCTCAAGTCTAAACTGATTTCTAATGATGCTTTCCCAAGTTACTGCTCAAACTCTGGCTTTTTGAGTTTTTTATACTGTGGAAATTGAACAGCAACCCGCAGTTTTAATGATTTTATATGTTTTGATAATGATAAAGTTAAAGCACATCATTGTACAGCACAGGTTTGTGCTGTACAAAAACTTTAAATCTATAATTTGGGGCTAATAATTTTGTCCTTGTCTGTACACACCTGAAAGTCCAGACCAGCAAACTACCAAAACTTCTGCTTTTATAGACATCCTTACAGTTACTGACAATCAGTTAATCAGGTGCATCTGATTAGCAGCACCCAGCTGTTACTTACCCTCTTAGTTTGTAAGGATGTACTGTATGTGATGTGATGTAATGTCTGGTATTAAAAAAAAGAGAATGTTTTTATATAATTGTTATAAAATTGTACAAAAAGACAAAATAAAGCAGTACTGAGGAGTACGAGTTACTTAATGCTGACTGGACAGCACCCATCTGTTCATCTACTTTTCAGCTCAGCCAGAGACCCACAGTCGAGGAGCTGAGAGAGGCGAAGATCCTCATCCGCTTCAGTGACTACGTGGAGGTCGCCGAGGCTCAGGACTACGACAGGAGAGCAGACAAGCCGTGGACTCGGCTAACAGCTGCGGATAAGGTTCATTTCTCACAAAGACTGAATTCAAGTAATCTGTACGAGTGTGCTTTATGTAAGTGTGTGTTTCTTTGTTCAGGCTGCCATTAGAAAGGAGCTGAATGAGTTTAAAAGCACAGAGATGGAGGTGCATGAGTCGAGCCGTCATTTGACCAGGTATGGAAAAGTTACACAAAACACTTTTTGTTTTTTATTTATTAAATGTTTGTGCCAGATTAAAGGTCATGGTGGAGTTCTACTATAGACAGCAGTAGTTTTAAGAAATCTGATTACACTGTTACAGCTGCTTCAGCCTTCATCAGCTGAAGCCTCATGTTGTCAGCCTTAGCTGTACCATGCTGCGCTGCCTTCAGATTGTTAAGCCCATAATTATGAGCAGCCGAGTGTGAAACCTTCAAATTACTCTCCTAGTTGTTGTTTTGAGGCAACTGCAATATCCCCCGCTTTGCAAGGAAACCAGAAGAGGTGTCAACATACTGGTAGAATCATGCTGAAGTCACAGGTGCTAAAATCTGGTGTTACCATTAAAAATATAGGCTGACTGGAAGTGAAGTTTTTCCTTTCGGGTATCCTGTCAAAAATTTGCTCAGTGAAAAATCAAAGACTGAACTTCCAGGCACGAGGTTCATCAATGAAGTAGTGTCTCTTATGCTGAGCCTGAAACGAGCTGTTTTAAGCCAACCTTAATCTGATTGGTTTCCCATGTAAACAAAAGGTTTGGAAAAGTGGGTGAGGCCTCTGTGTGCCTGAGATAACCATAGCAGGGACATCAGTTCTCACTGATGTCATACACTGAGAGTAGAAACAAAACTATCTTAAAAGAAGTTGGTGCTTCAGCTTTTGGCTGCAATGACAGCAGTGAACATAATAATGCACCAGCAAACCAATCCCATGGTATGACATAAACTCACCGGCCATACTATTAGGTACTGCTCAACTGCTCATTAATTCAAGAATCTCAGTCAATCACATGGCAGCAATGCAGTGCATGTAAACATGGTGAAGACGACCTGCTGAAATTGAAATGGATCATCAGAATGGAGAACCAAGGTGATTTAAGTAACTTTATATGTACTGTGGTGGTTGGTGCCAGACAGGTTGCTCTGAGTAGTTCAGATTTTCTGGGATTTTCCTGCACAATCATCTCTGTAGTTTACACAGAATGGTCTGAGAAAGCGAAAATATCCAGTGAGCAGCAGTGCTCTGGGAGAAAAGCTTTTGAAAACCTGCTTTGTCTCCCCATTTAGATAATTTCATTGTGTCAGAATGAGAAAACATTTCTTCAAACACGCTCATTTTCTCTTCCTGGTTTTTCCTACAGGTTTCACAGGCCATAAATCAGCTCAGAGAGAAATCAACCATGTCTTTAAAATCCCCTAGAAGTCTCAAGTGTTCAGACTGCAACAGCTTTCCAACATAAACTTCGAACTGATAGGCTGGCTTCATCAAACGAGTTTGAGCCATTATAGGAAACAGGAGAAAAACACTGAGATGGACGGATCTATGATTGTCTCCCCTCTGTGGAGATTTTGGTGACTTCTTGATATTCAAAAGCTTTTAATTGTCATTTTTTTATGATGAAGAGGTGGTGATATCTTTACTTTGCAGCACTTCTGTTTTTTAACAAGGCCAACACAGAATCTGTGCCAATTTTACAGGATGGGAACGGTAAAAGATGAAACACAGGGTTTTTATTTCACTCTCATTGTTTTCATGCCTGTACCATATTCTCACCAGGCCTAATTCTTCCTTCGGGTATGCTTGTGTTAGCTTGATTTTACTCCACGTATGACATCTCGGTAATCATTTCTCTTTGCCAGAGGAATGAAAACATTCCACAAGTGTGTACTATTGCAGGCAGCTGAAGCTTAAGCCAAATTACCCTAAAATCCTAATCAAAGTCCAAGAGTGCTCTCTATAAAAAAAGTAAATTCACATCAATCCACTGAGCAATAATGTCAGATTCTCTCCTTTACATCCATCTAGTTGTGGGCTGCGTTTGTGTTCAAATACTTTTCAAACTTCAAATTCTCATTTCAAACCAAAGCAACTTGACCTGTTGTGAAAGCCGTGACCTTGAATGCAGAATTCTGGAGTGACTAGTGTCGAGAGTTCAGTAACCCACTGTGCCTACAGTTGTGTTTACAGGGATTTCGAAGTTGCCAAATGACCTCGTTTATTTGATACAGAATATTATCTGTAGACACAGTAAAATGTTACTGAGCTCTCTGCTGAATTACAAGAAGGACTCTGTTTGCATTTCACCTTTTATTGTGTGGCATGAGCCTTTTCGGTACAAAACGTGTCAATCCTGCCACCTTATGATTTGCTTTTGTTTTGTTTATTTAATGGTTTACACTTAAGATTGGGTCCATGAATTGGAGGTTTTTACCATGTTATTGGTGAGAACTAGCTGCGTGGGTTATGACTGTGTGTCTGTGTGAGTATGCAAGAGTCAGTAATATTACTGTCGCTTGTACATGTTTAAAAAATGTTTTGAGAAAACCCTTCTCAGAATTCTAAGAGGATGTACATAAATTAAAAGGCTTTTCAAATGGTTTTTTTTGTAAAGCAGAAAGACCTGCATGTGGGTATTAATTTATTGTGAATCTTCTATGATGTATGCAGTTTCTTAAAGAAAGAAACTTATTAAAAAATAATAAGTTACTGCCTCGTCTGTTTTTCCCCACCACCACCACCACCACCACCACCAACTCAAGCCTCTTTCACCAGAATGGTTTGCCAGAGTCTCAGGGGAAACCTGGAAAATGGCTGGCTGGTATGAAAAGGCGCCCCTGGCTTATCAAAAGCAGCCATCATGAGTTTTCAGTTCAGTTATACAGAAACAAAGCCCCGTGGATGGTGAGTGCCGCTGTCTCTTAGTGAAGCATTAGGAGTCCAGGTGGATTCTGGGAAAGATTACTTCTGGCTCCAGATAGTTTTCCTTGTCTAGCTCCATGTTGCTACATAGCATGGATCACGGTGCCGGAGTACTTGTGCCACAAATCAATGGCTTTAGTCACAATGGCATCTGTATTTTCCTGCGGTATCTGGAAGAGATATTGAAGGCAAAGGTCATACAAAGCACATGCTAGGGGAGAAACTGTGTATCTGGACTGAAAATCTACAATGTAGGGGTTTAACTGTATATCTTTCTGTCCTGTTAGGTTAAGGACGTCCAGTTTACCATGAGACTCTTTTCAGTTGAATAAACCCCGTGACACAAATGAGTGCTATCAGACCATCCCAAAAGGTTGATTCTGATCATCAGTTATAAACTGTACATTTCCTCAATAAGGTTGGGAAAACCTGCAGTCAGCTGAGACTGAAGAAGTCACTTGGATGAGTGACAAAACGTTTCTCCCACTGAAAACGCTACGTCCAGATGAACAGAATCAACCTTTTGGAATTTACTTACCTGGATGACTGAGCATGCATCAAAACATGCTATCAGATTAGTTTTAGATCTACATTCTGACACTTCAGCAAGTGTTTTGGCAGTGCACCAGTTGATGTCTCTCACCTATCAACTACACCACAAGGAAACACAGATTTAATATAAAATGTGTTCACTTGCTCTATACATTCTAAGTGTCATTCAGTCACAACCAGAACCTGCAACTTCTCTGCTTGAATGGGTTGAATCAGAGCACCTGATTGGTAAGAGTCATGTCATCTCCATTCACTCCAATGTACAGTTTTGGTTGTTTTTTGTTTTGTTTTGTTTTTTTACAGCGATAACGGATCAGAGAGCCAGGAGTTAGCAACACACACTAGCAAAAGTGCATTTTTAGAAAGTAATATATTAAAAAAAGCTAAACTGTATCAGGGTACATCAATCAAATTCACTTGTGTATAAAAACATGTTGGTGGATTATCCAACAATGAATTAGTAGATTTTGGGGATGTTAATTGAGGCCAGATTAGGCTAGAAAAATATTAACTAGGAACAACTAATAACCTGTACATTATTTTCATATTAATGTTATTACATCCATGTGGCGGGGTGTGGTTGGTGGCTCGGCTGCAGGGGAGGAGTGGAGCAGCAGGTTCAGGGTGTGGTGTCGGGGAAGCTGGTTTGTCACAGCCGGCAAGCATCTTCTAATCATGCATTCCCTATTTCAGTAGCGGCCAGGACAGAGAGAGGGGGGCAGCTGCAGCGGAGCACCAGCGCTGATCTGGAGCCAGAACTGTGTGCTGCAAAGTGCAGAGTGTGAGAACAAAAAAACTGACTGTTCATGCCAAAATAAAAAAGTCAAAAACACATCCACGGAGTCGTGTCAGGTCCTTTTGGAGGTTACAATCCAAAATTATGAAATCAGAAAAAAAGCCTACAAATGCTGCCGACTGTAACTGATCTGCATACAATGTTTAAAATAAATAAACAGCAGCAGCATGCAGCCTCTGGTAATGCAAGCTTAAAATATGTCAAAAATCCAGATAAGAATGTTAACATTTGCTGATAATACTAATCATTGGATATTTTATAAGTAAAATATTCAAGGATTAACATTAACAGCAACAGATATACAAAGTAACTACATACATTTCACTGTGGTATAAAAACTGTTGTAGTTCAGTGCATTTACTGATTACTAATTAACAAAAGAAAAAATACTGCCACCAGTGTTATCCCTTAGTCTCCTAGCAGTTGCACCTATGATATGAATTTGAAAAACCTAGGTGGCATCAGCCATTTAAGGGCTGTGCGTTGAACAAAACATTATGTGAGTGACTGTTAAACCAATTCAAATAAGATGTGTTTCCTCAGTTCTGATTAAAGAACCAATTTGAATCTAAATGGTCTTAGACTCTGTTATATTTATCATTTTTCAATTTTTTTTTAATAGTCCACACAAAAGTATCCCTGCAGGTTCACTTCTGAATGTGACCTGATTTTTTGGGAAATCGGAGAATGCAATTTAACACTCACAGCTTTAAGCACCTGGGGAATGACTGTATATAGCACTACATAAGATGGCTTCTTTCTGTCATTAAGCATTTGCTTAAAGCTTTAGCTATCCACTTAATCTAGATGTGCATTTTTCTCCAAGACCTCTCTGCTGTATCTGCATCTGATGTACTGAACTAACTCGAAAACCAAGGCTGGACCGTTTATTGTTTATCAGAATACAGGTATTGTTGAACCCATACTATGGGACACTGCTGTCTCATATACTCACATTGCACAAGAATTTGACCACACCCTCTGGCCGGTTAATGCCCATCAACATGATTTTGTAGCTGAGCAGGATCTCCAGGGCTACAAATACCAGGATCTTACACGAACCACTGATCACCTTGTCCCACACCCTAAAGACAAGCAAAGACCACAATCAGACCAGTAAAAGATCCTGGATTTGAACTTGCATTGTTTTTTTTCCCAGTCATCTAGCAACATACTACCTAGCACATCCTAGGGCACTCTTAAATAACGATGAAGTTTCATAAAAATAGAAAGTTAATACAATTCCTACAATTTGTTTGTTAAAGTATCACATGCTTTAGAAAGGCTGGCTGTCACTTCGCATTTACTTATTTGGGCTGTAGGATAGTGAAGATTATTCCTGAGGTGAGCCAAGAGCTATGGAATAACCTAAAGTCAGTGCATTTGATTTTTGGAAAATTTGGAACTTACTGTTACATTAAGGTGGACCTAATAAAACCTAAAAAAGATTTTGTTTGATGCGTTTCATTATTCTCTGGGTCTGTAAATAAATTATAAATAAATGAGAAAGTACCTCCAAAATCTGTGCAGTTTGTCCTCAACACAAATATCTATATTGTGTTGGAAGTAAATTTTGAGCTACACTGCACAAATCCTTGAGAATATGGAAAACCATAAATTGGCCTTCAGGTGAACTCTATGATGCAGTAACTGTGCGCTTTGACAAACAGGTTAAGACATAATGGACAAAGTGCAGCTTTCATGCACCTTTATGCTGACGACATTTGCTTATTCATTAACACTGGAATCGACAGACTCAACAGTTCCTGTAGATGGACGTTTGGGTAGAGTCAGCTGTTGCTACACTGCTTGTTGAGCCATGCCAGTCTTTATAACCTGTGCTTTGGTTAATGAAGAAAAGATGGCCGGTAGCCTTCTCAGTAAGACAAAATGTGGAAAACCTTGTGTAAATGTCTTCTGCCATGCATCTAAATGAATGACTTCATGCTAAAAAAAAATGCAAGAAAGCCCTTTAGCTTATGAGAATGCAGGTATCCTTGCTTTGTTGGCTCAATCCAAAGATGGTGAAATTAGCAGCTTCTGGAGTGAACAGTAAACTGACCTTTGCAGGCTGGATTCAGGCAAGCAGCCAGCAAAGCAGCGTCTGAACCAGAGGTTGTAGGGCAGCTGAGGCAGGGCTCCGCTGTTCTTCAGATGGTTTAGCAGTCGAGGTTCCTCCTGACTCAGATAATGCTCAAGGCTCTTTGGCTACACCAGGAGGAAAACAACAGTCTCAACAAGTCTTTATTCTAAGATCTGTGTGATCCAGATTGATGGAGCATGAGAACTTTACCATTATCCTGGGAATTTTACAAATTGAAGTTATACCAGGATTCACCCTCACTCAGTGTCTCAGCATTTTGTCAAAACTACATCAAAATATGTAGATTCACAAATTTATAAACATAAGTATGGCTGTCGCTGTTTTATAATCCTCAACTGATGTGAAACTGGGCACACATGCATGCGGCTCAGCTCTACTTTGACAGTTCACCTTAAATGGAAATTAAACAGCCTTTAAAAACTCATTAGACTCAGCAGAACAGCTGTCTGTATGCACGCAGCTGCTAGGGTTATTTATAACAACATTATCAGTGCAGGATTATCTCCAACCTTGTTAAACTTCACAAAGATGAGCAGTCTTTTATTCACACTGCTCATAAAAAATGACTTCACAGATTTTTACAGGAAAAAAAAAATGACATAAACACACTTTCATCACCTAGTTCTCATCATTTGTCCCCCATTTTTAGTGCAATTTATCCTTTCTGTGACCAAAACTATCCAGAAAATGAATTTGTTTAACTGAAGAATCGCTTGAAATTTTTCTGACCATTGTCTTTTTTCTTGGTCAACATCTGACACCTGTACTACAAAGCAGAATTTGGGATTTAAATTTATTGTATCACCTGTATTGCACATTAAAGCTCTTCACATTTTTCTAATTTAAACTTTGTTTTGTAATGTATTTGTATATGCTGTTCTTCTGACAGTACACCTGTCCATGTTTGTGACTGGTCACATGCTGCCAAGACTGTCCCTTTACTTGGAATGTGCTTATTTAGATCGGTAAAGTCTGGGTTATTTTATTTAACACCTTCATGTAACCATTTACAGTGAGGAACATAAGTATTTGAACACCCAGCAATTTTGCAAGTTCTCCCACTTAGAAATCATGGAGGGGTCTGAAATTCACATTGTCGGTGCATTCCCACTGTGAGAGAGAGTATTTTAAAAACAATTCAGGAAATCACATTGTATGATTTTTAAAGAATTTATTTGTATTGCACTGCTGCACATAAGTATTTGA
>VVHJ01006985.1:9594-20805 GCA_015107715.1 Tylochromis polylepis
ATATGGGGTGGTGGTGGGGGGGGGGGGGGGGGGGGGGGGTAGATTTTGGTGGCAAGCAGTGTGTAGGCAGCTGGGAGTGTGGCAGGGCTATGCGTGACTAGGAGAAATACACCTGTCTCTGTGCTCAGGTATGGAGGGGGAGTCGGCAAGCAGGGGCCTGCCAGGTGAACAATGCTCCCTATTGTACCTTGCGCTCTGACTGCTCATACTCGCAGGAGAGGAAGCCCTGATCCCAGTGTGCGCGTAGCTCGCTTGCCTGTCTCTCCCTCCCTGCTCACACAATCACACGAGATACACAGTCAAATTATTTATAGTACACATATTGCACTGACCGCAGGCGCCCTGAGCTAAATCCCAATAACTCTGCCTTTTACACGCAAGTTGCCAATCAGAGCAGTGACTGACAGATTTTTTTTTCATCCAAAGAGTTGAAATGTTGGATTCTGTAAAAGTTATAAAAAGTTGTGTTGAGGACATTTTGTATGTGCAATATTATGAAGGGAAATATACAACACACTATCTTAAAAAGATAAATGGAAATTATTGAAAAAAAAACATTCTTAATAGGTGTGAATATTATTCATACAGAGATTATTCATAGGTGTCACTTTAAGGGTCTATAATCGAGAGCACACAATGTAAATACTTGACGTGACTGGTGATAGTAATCTATTATCAGTTCTACACCAACCCGTGTTTTTCCAGCCTTTTTATTCTCATTGCAGATAGGGCAATTTTGAGGTGGAGAGCCATGCAGATACTGTAGATTGGAGATTGAGAGAGACCCCCAGAGAAAGTAAAAGGGAGGTCGCCTGTTGGTGAATTACTGACACTCTCTGTGCTTTCAGCAACAAAAGCTGTCTCTCATTTTGTAGTGATTTGTTGGACAATTATAGAGAAAAAAAAATGAACAGGGTAACTATGGGGAGGGTCTGGAATGTGTGGGAATGCTAAACATCTGCTTTCAGAAGTTTTAGTTCTGGGTTGAGCTTGGACAGTCGCAAGTAAATATCTCTGCCAAACAGAAACTCCAGCTGTTTCACAGATGGCATCAGTTATTTGGTCCCATTTGGTGTAAAAAAACAACAACAACAAAAAAAACATGTTTGCCTTAAAATGGTCTAAGTGCTTTTGATCTTCCTTAACCTTTTGCACTGTGTGACAAGGAGAGCTGCAGTGTAAATGCCACCACTTATCTATTCCTGTTAAATTCCTTGACTTGTGTCGGTGTGTGCTTGTGGGCATGTATAACACCAACGCTATCTCATGTGAGTGTGTGTATGTGTGTGTGTGTGCTCACTGACTAATGAAATACAGTCTTCATAAAGGTAGTATTGTTAAGTTGCGTGCGAAGCTCATGCTTTAGGCTTTGGGTCCCCGCCCACCCCTGTAAACCACGGCCTTTTTTTCCTCTCCTTTTTTGCCTTCTACACCTTCCCCTTTCTCTTTGTTACAGGTAAACATTTGATGTCCGCACGCAATCCCCAGAGAGTCTCCTCCCCTTGTTCTTTCCTCAGCTCCAAGGCTTACTCACGCTCTTTTTTACACACACTTACCATACACCTCTCATTCTCGGTCTCTCACTCATGCACCCTCTGACACGCTACCTTTCCCTACCCATTCTTCTGAAATTCCTCTCCTCACTGACTCAGCACCTGTTTCCTAAAGAGGACATGAAGTTTCTTTCTGTTGCTTGAGAAACTGGTTGAATATCTGATTGGATCTAAACAATCAGTTTTACAAATGCTTAACACACACATTTTGTTTGTCTGTTAGTGAACTTTAGTCTCCTTTGTCTGTATTGCTCCTTCCTGTTTGTTGGGTCCATTTGTATTCTTTTTTTTTAACCAGCTTGTCCTGCAGTATTGTGTGTCATTACATGAAGTTAAAGGAAAATATTTTGCTATGGACAAAACCAACAAGACTTATTCCAGTAAATTTACTTTTTTAATTCAAGTTAATGTTGCCAGAAAAACTAGGATTCATCCTGGAATCACACCGGGCACAACATCAACAAAGACCAATAAACACAGGGTTGGTATGTTGAAGTTTCCTTGGGCAAGACACCAAACCCCAAGATCCTCCTGAGAGCAGACTAGGTTCTTGGATGGTTCTGCCTCCAGCTTTGAAGAATTTATCTAAAGTTAAATAGTAATATACAGGTACTTAATGTTTAATATATTTCATTGTCAGCTACATGCATGTAACACCCCATGACTGCATCTTTTGGAGTTGGCACCATATGCTAAAGCTTGCCTGCCAGATTGCGCAAAACTGCCTTTCTGCTAGTTTCCATGATAGTCGGTGCTCCAAGAACCACATTTTGTCACAGACTCATAAGATGAAAACATGCCAGCCTTCTAGTAATATCGATACCAACGACATGATCTCTGGCACACTAGAAAATAATCTGCATTGGTGGGGGTAGACCCTGGATATGTTTCCAGCCCATCATAGGGATAAAAGAGAAACAGAAAACCGGAGGCTCTCATATTCACATCTATTGACAGTTTAGATTAATCTAAAAAAAACGTGCACGGTCAGTGAGGGGAAAATGAAAACCCAGCCCAAAGCCTGCTTTCTGTGAGGTGACAATGCTACTGAGCACCACCATCATGATATGATCCAACAATCCAAAATATGGGCAAAAGAATAAAATGGATTCCTCACTGATTTAAATCAGAGAAAAAAAATACTGCTTTAATCTCTTTCAACTTTTGTAACCTTCAATTTTCTGTTTCAGGTGTTGTACATGGTTTTGGTACAGCTTTTACTGGGATACAAAAATATGTGTGAATAACTTCCAAAATATTTATTGGTGTGTGTGTGAATGATTATGATCTAACACTTAAACTCCTGGCAAGGTAATAAAACAAGTCCAAATCTGGTCTGCAGACTCAAGCTCTAGTACCACTGCCAACCTCAGTCACGCACTTCCTTTGAGCTGCACTTCGCCACAAATTGTGAAGCTATGAAAAGTCCTGTCAGGTTCCGATACACGAAGATCCATGATTAATGACCATCATGGCTAAGCAGGGGAAAACCAAAACCTCTGTGCCAATGTTAGCAGCATCAAATAGAGCTGAAATCACTGAAAATGAATGCAAGAGTGAAGGAGAATCGTTTTATCATGTCAAGGACACACACACAATGCAAAACCCACCCAAACGTGCATGTCTGTACACATACTCACATGCTGCATAGAAACAAACTCAAAAGTGCTTGCAAAGTTAGCACATGGGAGACAACTGATTTATTGCTATTCTCCAGTATGCTTAGATCACATATGAAGAAAGATTTAGGATTCTCTCAGATTACTCTGTAACTTTTAAATGTAGCCGAGTCCTGCCACCATCCATCAGGGGTTTTTTTTTCTCCTTATCCAATTCAGCATCGCAGGGGAGCTGTAGCTTATCCCAGCTGTCATAGCAGTAAAAGGTGAATTTGATCCCAGGACCTTTATGCTGTGAGGCAACAGCACTAACCACTGCACCACCTTACTGCCTGATGAGTCCCTGTCTGCTCTTTTTTTATTTGGGAAAGTCAAACTGTCAGAGAGGAAAAGACAGTCCCATGCATCCACAAAAGAAATTATTTCAATCCCTTCATTGTTGTCTCCTGTGATAATTGTGCCTGCTGCTCTCTTTCATCAGGGGCTTTTGGCTCCCTCCAACCAGCCCAATTAGTAGCCCTGCTGAGGTGAAGTGTATTATGCAAATACAAACAGTTACTGTACCAGCTTGAGCAGCCCCCACGGGTAGTGTACAACAAGGCTATGTTAAATGAATATTAGATTTGTTGTGCCTACAACAAGTTACCTATTGTTGTTCTGGCCTTTCTGCTGCTCTGGAAAAGCCATTCAAACAAGATAATCTGTCTGCATCTCGTCAATGCAGCTCACTGTTTCACCGTGCTTGGACGAAACACTGACACAAAGGGGCTGTTTGATAGGGAATATGAAGCAATTGGTGCGGGGAACTAAATCAATATTTCTTACAGCCACTGCTGCTTGTCACTGGGCCACTGAATATGCACAAACACTCTAAATAAAAATATCAGAAATTCTCAATTTCCCACAAATATTTACAATCCACCAACTTTCCTGTAACTTAAACTGTGTAATATTTTTTTGCCATCTGTGTCTATTGTTTCATGTTCAGTTCATTTCTCTGTCTCTGCTTTCATTATGAACAATTGCTTTTGTCCCCATCCTGGATAGGTGTGATGGTTGGGTCAGAGCTGTGAAAGGGCTGTATTGTCCTTCACACCCCAAGGTGTGCTTGGAGAAAGACCAACTAAGTGGTAACTAAACAGTGAAACAAGTTTTCTCTGTAAATTTGTACCACATGGCTCCTCAAGGAACCATTGTTCCCTTTCATTACCCACATCATGTGGGAAATATTTCAGTATGTATCCATAAAATTAGCCAATAATACAGACCATACTTTTTTGAGAAGTTAGAAGGCTAATGTAATTTTTACATAAAGTCATGCAAATGAAGGCTGCTATCAAAGTTCTCTCTTTTTTTTAAATAAAATTTGGTGAGTGCTGCACTTCTACAGATTGACTCTTTTTACACACTGTAATGTTTTACTAATGGAGAAAGTTGTCAGAAAGGCAAATTTCAGGGTGTTCTGTAGCTGTCTTGTTAGTCTGTGTCATTTTCTCTCTGGTCACGTCAGTGTTTGCAAACAGTCTTCCCCACAAGCCAGTCATTTAATAACAGGGTTGAGTTGGACTATAATGACTGCTTTCTGGCACCCTCCAGCAGAAGAAAAGAAGTGCACTGGTGAAGCATCTTTGAATACAAAAAATCATCATCAACAATAAACAGCAAAAAGTGTGTTGTGATTGTCATAAAAAAAAAAACCTAAAAAGAGCTGATTTCCAACTACCAAAAATCAGAAAGCCATATCTGATTGTTGTTATGATAACATCACCACTTTCTTATACTATATTTTGTATTACTGATTTAAAAGGAGCATGGCCTCTTGCTCTGAATCGTAAATATATCTTAACAACCACTTCAAAATAAAAGTAAACATTTACTATGATTTACAATATCAGTATAATTAGCTTTAGCTCTTATTTTGTCACCCTTGTCTCCTTTTGGTTCCTGAAAACAGAATGACCTCAGAACATTTTGTTTATATTTTCTTTCCCGACTGGTTCTTGTGAATCCTGTGTACACCATGCCATGGAGGCTCAGCGTATGGAGTCACTTTAGCATGCGCCTTTGATGTGTGAGAATGGTATGCCGAGGTCCAATTTCACTTGCTGACGCTGACTCACACAACTGTAAGCTAGCGTGACAGCAGAGGCAGGTTAATGTGTTCTCCCTCCAGGCAAATGCAGGGAAATATGAGTGACTGACTGTTGCCTTTAGCCAGAAGAGATGAAACAGCGAGAGAAGGAAGTTCTGTTTGAACAATTTGAAGGTTTTCATTTGCAAGCTCACCTTTCAAGAAATAATTACATAGGGTTTGTGTCATCTTTGTATTTAAGAAATCAAGTAGCAATAATTTGTGTGATATAACACGCTTACTGTATATGACTCATCATCACAAGCCACAAGTAAATGTACATTCTTCCCTGGGTAGATACAGTGTCCCCCGAGCTCTGTTTAAACCATTATGTGCATCTAACATGTATGTCCCTTAAATCTATATTCAGAACCCCAACAGAGAAAGAGTACTTTTGACTGAATCCATGGCAGCTTCCAACATGCATGAAATTGATTTTGTGCTGTAGTCATTCTTGAAATAAGTGTCTTTTAGCACATTTAAAGTCTAGAGAGAATTTAAAAGGAATGAATTAATCCACCGATGCACGTAAAGTGTAAATACAACAAAAGAACAGTGCGACACATCTGACTCATAAGATAACAGACCCTGTCTACATCAACCTCAGCGATGTTGTGCATCTGCATATAATATGAATGTGTCTTTGTTTTTGTGAACTCTAAACCAATCACTTGTAAAATCCTGTCTTTCAGATGGCTATCAAAGCGTTACAGAAAAAGACACTTTAAGAGAAACATAATACCAGGGCCATAGCACAACTAAACCATATCTGTGGCAGCATTGTATATATTTCCCCACAATCTGAAATACACCCTCAGCACTTAACTGCACAACCATATTGCAAGATAATGTGGGTTTGAGGGGAAAAAAGATCTAACGGCAAAGAGAAGTGGGCAAGTTAAGTAGTATGTGGTGGTGGGTTGTAAAGGTTGGATGATATATTCTAAGAAGTAAAGTATGCGTGTGTTTTGGTGTGCGTCTGGTTGATAGGGGCAGAATGGGGCACCTTTTTTTAAGATGAGATACTGCAACACTTCTACTGCTGGTGGCCCCTTTTTAAATTATGGAGGTCACAGTATCTTCACTCACAATAATTTAGAAATCAGTGGGTATAGGTTTAGAGGCTTGGGTTGTAATAAATTAATAAAGAAAGATCTGATGTATTCATAAGCGAGAGTAAGCCACTGATATACAATATATAATAGACACACACATGCAGAACAAACATTAGGTGTCTCACTTCCTTCTACTGGCTGGCACTTAAAGTGCTAACAATGGACTATAAACCTCACAGTAGCTCTTTATGATGGTGAAGGATCTGGATTTTTATTAGGGGCAAACACTGAAATTACGACTCATTCTTCTCCCAAGCATTGCAATGCGCAATCCCCACCTGTGACACAAAGTCCAGAGTCTGCTGCCAACACACTGAGGATGACGTCAAGGATTGGTTTACCTACTGAACCCCAGTCAGCCAGGTGAACTCTGGCTCACCTCCCAGACTGGACATCACTGGCTGAAATATACAGAATACAAATAAGGCATACTAATTTTAATCTTAAATATAAATGCAAACAACCGAATATGCAGAAATCAAGCATTAAACATGAGATGTTGAATAAAGCTTAATTATTACTGTAGGACTATGCTGAGAAGGAATTGCATTTTTGCACTGAGTGTTCCTTCCTGTAAGCCTATTATTATGTTATATAGGTGTGTGGAGTTCGATAACATCACGTTGAAATGTCAACAGAAGTTGACTCATGTTCTTGGAGTTGCTATAATTATTTTCCCTTTCTGGTGGCTGAAGGTAAATTGTGGTTACAAGTACAGATGAGTGAAGCAAAAAAAATAACATAGATCAAACTGCATCAGTGATAAAGTCTGCTGAAGTATTTGACCGAGAAATGCGTAGAACAAATTCATACTCATTACAATGGACATGGATTAAAAGAATCATGACCGACGGTGACAAGAAGGTATGCACCTCATACATGGCAACCTGCATGTTAAACTTGGTGTGAATGTTTGAGGGCACTTACAGCTGCTGTGTGGAGAAGTGTTGCTCCGAGGGCCACGACAGCACGAGTGTGAGCTTCGTGGTGCTCTGGAAACAAGAAAAGCGGCTCTGTTTTTGGATAGCTGTCTTGGCTTTGTATGAACGCTTCCTGGCACACTGTCAAGATTCTGCCCCTAGTGAGGGAAGATTAATGACAGCAAGTCACGGAAAGACAGAGAGCAGAGGAAAGCAAAGGAAAGCAATAGGGTGAGAAGGGAAAGACAGGAGGGATGGGGTAAAACAAAAGGTAACGGCTGTTTTGTTGGCGTGATGGCAGCAGGTATGAGTAAAAGGTGTGTGACTCTGTGAGTGTTTGTACCTGGGTGTGCATCAGTAAAAGTACAATACTAACAGAGATTAAAAAGATGAGTGGAATCCTCATAAACATTCCTGACAGTTGTACAAACACGATGAATATAATCACTGGACAAGAGGCCATGCCCTCTTTAAATTTCATCTCTGTAAATCCAGCTAATGTCCACATACTCTGGTTAACTCACAAAACCTTACCCTACTCCTCCAGCTGTGGTCAATCTCCATATTCTCACAACACCTTCAACTCTCAGGAAGGGTGAGAAATAGCTAATTAAGTAGGCTTTGTTTAGCTAAGGTCTAGACATTACAACCCCTGTCCTGTAATGGCACTTGAACAGACAGAGTAGTGAATCCTCATATGGCATTCCTTCGTATTGTACTCACAATAGCTTGAACATGCTAAGAAGTAAAGTAGTTGAAATGTCAAACTTGGATCAAGAGATCAAGCTTCACAAGTGGGAAAGCACAGACTTGGAAGTGAAGTAAAGAGAAAAAAAACAGAAAGGCATCAAGAGTTCTTCTTTTAGGTAACATGGATCATGACTAGTCTGTGATGAAAGAGCCAAGAGCTGAGTAGCGTGTGATGCTGCCAGGGCTGACCTCTCTCGCTGTCTCCCTGTCTCCCAGCCCAAAAACCCTCAACCAAAGCATTAGGCTCCAGGACAAGCACAGGTCATGGTGAACTCACTCTCCTCATTTCCCCTCTCTTTTCTTGACCACAAATATGATGACATCACAGACTCTGGAGTCTCTGACAAACTTGAGTCTTTGTGTCAGATGAAAAATGACCCTGAGAAGGAATATTCATCAAACTGAAAGAGGAAAAGAGCATGTGCGTCTGTTTTTTTTTTCAAAACAGTTCACTTAATTTTAGAGATATGCTGGGTTTTCCCTACGACAGTAAAGAGCAAACTGCTCCATTTCATGGTGCCAGGACATTCGAACAACATGAATGAAGGGAAACTGTAAAGATCATCTTTCATACGATCACTTTATGTGAAACTGAGGTTGCACAGAGGTCACTTATTCTCGACGCCATTCTATTAAAAGCAAAAATAAACAACAGGTAAGTGTTGTTAGACGGCATGTGTAATGGGCTCTGCACTGATGCAGACTGGATCGTGACTCAGAGCAGCAACAGGTGACAAATGGTCTATTCTTTTGTCACAGTAGAGCTCTTAGGGCCAAACTTCCAGTGAACCTGGAGCGGTGCTGCTATTGCTGTAAAAGCACAGTTGAACAGATTTTAAAAACAAAGAACTCCATGCTTCTCTCACCGAGCTCCACTAGCGCACCTGGAGGAAATTAATTTAGCTAAGCAAAACAGTCAAAGCCCAGTGATACCTTTCAACCCATTTTTTTTTCTAATGGAATATTCACACTTGTGATATATTTTAATTTGGTGTTTCTATGATTGAAACTTAACTGAAAGTAATTTGCAGATGACAGCAATGTACCTCTCTGCATACACATTTGCATTTGGTCTCCAATACTTGAATTCTTTTGAGCCAAGTCATGCCCATGTTTGGACATGGTGTTTTATCCAAACACCTGCCACCCATTCTGCTGCCTTTATCTGGGAGAGAGCAGAGTAGGTGGCGGGGAGTGAAGGAAGAAGGGAGGGTTGCTATTTTTGGCACACTTCTGTAGGATGGAGAATGTGCAGAGGTGGAGAAGGGGATTAAACAGAGCAATATTATTCTTTCACAGACCTGCTTTGAATCAAAAATCAACACCACACATAAAGCTGTGAGGACTGGATGAGCTCATTCGGGGAAAAATGCAGCTGTAGTGACCCAGGAACAAAAATGGGAAAAAATGTCTAGCAGTAACAGGAAACAGCAAGAAGAGAGGGGAAAAACTAGCTGGCTGAGGAATAAAACACAAGTTAACATGTTTACCTTTCTTCGGTGAAGTGATAGCTTTTGGAGGCATTCCATTTAAGATTTCCGTGATCAGTTTCCATTTCTGATTGATTTTTTGGGGTGTATTCCTATGGGGAAATAAGAAAATGTAATGTCAAGTTCTTTTAATCGTATTCACATTGTGGCTGAAAGCTGGTTTGATGGTTGGTCAGATGCACACCTTTTTAGCTAGCATAAGTGCGATTCAATAATATTCTATGTACACAAATTCACAAAATGCCCTGACACTATGGAAAACATTTCCTCATTCAGCAGGACAGTGATCCTAAATATGAATAAATATTTAGCCAATGCAACTACATAAACATATGAAAATGTTCACATGAAACATGCTAAATGAGCATTTGCAACTTTTGTTACTTTTCAGGTAGCCTTAAAATTACAGCTAAGACCTCATTAGCTGTCCTAGATTGTATACTGTCACGCAGCATAATGTGCTAAACACACAAGTAACCACACCTGGTGGAAATCAAGTTTGAGCATTTGTTCACAACTGACTCCATAAATGGCAAAGTTAATAGGGATGGTGATAATGCAAAAAGACCATCCACAGACTGCTATTTTAATTGAAAGTAACTCATTGGCGGAAATACTGCCTTGCCTCTGCCAATTAGTGAAGCTGTCATTAACCTCCAAATCCAGACTCATCATGTGATATATGGTTATGGGATACTTTTTTTTTTTCATAATAAGGGTATTTGTTTTTGAGTTGTGGCCACAACTTGAGGTTTGACATTTTAGAAAGGGCTGAATTTTAGGTTACAATGACCTCAGCCTCTCAACCCCTGGAATCTCAGAGTATGGGAAGGAGTGGCGATATGCAGAAGATCAGAGATATATGGAGAGACTTCAAAGTAAGAAGCAGAATCTTAAAAATACCAAGTCTTTCTGAGTATTGTTCCTCTATAACCACAGTCTACCTATCTTCTGATAGCTGTGTCCAGCAGGATAACACAGCATGTCACAAAGCTCAAAGTTGTTTCTCTACAAAAACTGTGATGCTATCATGTCAATATGGACCAAAATCTCTGAGGAATGCACCTTGTTGACTCTATGCCCTTAAATCTCAACCTCAGTTTGTGTCTCCTTTTCTGTACAATACCTGGAAGTTATCGCATGGGTCCATAATATTTATAAGCACAACCAAAGTGTCGAGTGTGGTGTTTATGGTCTCAGGATCCCATCTCTGCTTTTTGGAGAGATTTGGTACCATGGCTTAAATGAGCAATGACTTCCCAGCTTGGTTTGCAGCTGAGTGAGAAATGAATGTGATGAGAATCAGCACCTCCAAATCTGAGGCTGTAGTTCTCAGCCAGAAAAGGCCAGAAAACTCTACTCCACTGGGTAGAGTGCCCACTCCAGGTCACAGACAAGAGTGAGATCACAGATACAACCGGTAGAAATGAGCTTCCTCTAAAGTGCGTCTGAGCTCTGCCTTTGAGATAGGATGAGATGCTCTGTCATTTGGTCTGCCTTAGAGCTCTAGGTTGTTTATTTCACTTACTTTATCATGGGATCAAATCAAGGGATCAAAATGACTCTTAGCAACTTCATCATATATATATATATATATATATATATATATATATATATATATATAGTAATAAAT
>VVHJ01006998.1:0-18804 GCA_015107715.1 Tylochromis polylepis
ATTTTATGGCTGGCTTTATGTTTATATTTTTTTGATTTCTCTATATTATTCTTTCTTTCTTTTTTTCTTTCTTTCTTTCTTTTTTTTTTTCTTTTCTTATTTTTTTTTTTTTTTTTTTTTTTTTTTTGCTACTTTGCAGCATTTCATAAACAAAACAATAAGTTTATAAAAGTGAAGAAAATAATCTTAAGAATACTGGATTTTGCAACACTGATTTCTTTGGAAGGATCCTGGGTTTTGGTACCAATTAAAAGAAAACAGTACTACATTGGCAGATTTTCTAATATTTACGCCAATTTAACAAAACTTGAGAATATTTATTTAACAAATACAGAAATATTGTTTTAACTGTTCTTTTAAGGAAAATCCTCCAGACCTCAATAAGGAATTTTAAACGATGCATATCAGTGCAGCTGCAGTTTGTTATTTTTGTTTTTGTTAGTATTTAAGATATAAAGTGAGTGCACAGCTGCTGCATGTAGACCTACTGTCCCTAAACAATGCATTTGTTTGCAGAGTAATTAGAGATAAAATACAAATTTATTTGGACTAAACTTCATTGGAAACTGGTGAAATATTAAAAGGCTCACAATATAAATCATTACCAAATAAAAGACACTGTTTTCTGCACAAAGGATAAGAGACATAGGCCTCTCTCCTCTGGGGCAAAGAACACAAAATAGTGCTAATTGAGACAGGACAGACAGTAGCTGGCAGCAGCGCTCATCAGTGCAGTTCACTGCTGAGGAGAGGAGAAGCAGCTGAAAGCCTATGCCAGATCTCCTCATGCACCACTGATTGCAACTACTTGGCCTGATTTTGGCCTGGACTAGCCTTCCGCTTTTGTGTCCCAACTCACCGCCCAGTGCCCAGTCCCTGCTGCCACTAGCCCATTACTTGGTGCTCAGCGCCCAGAGGTGGGCTGTCCTGGAGTCCCGCAGGCTTTCACCCAGCACAGATGAAGGGGTTTGTGCCAGCAGTTAAAGATGTGCAGTGGTGTGCACCACGAGCTGCAAGAAATGATCACCAACTTCACAAAAACAAACAGTGACACCCAAAGTCAGGAGATCAGTTGTGACTGGCTAACTAGTTTACATCGAAACGAAGCTCAAGCAAAGAGTTATGTCCTCAATGGTGACTGCAGGAGCCAAAATTATTAGGGGTTACGGTGTCTGATATTTCTTTTTGTTTAGTCAACCCCATCTAGTGGCTGTAATGAATGGGACATGAGAATATAAATGTACGTGAGATCAGAGAAATAGTCTTTGACCTCTCATTCTCTAGCGTAAACTGCTCCGGATAGTCCTGGTTTATTTTTCATGCAACACTTATTTACAGTTAGGTTTAAACTTTTGAGACTTTTATTTATTTACGATAAAGAGGCTAGAGTTAGTTTAACAGGACATAAAGTCAAGCTCTGTATGTAATACTGGTAAATCAGCTGACAAAAGCTGATCAGCAAAGGAACACATCAGCTGATACCTTTCAACGCAACCTGCAGTCAAATCAGTTTCAGCTTCGTATGCAAGCCACTTTGCAACCCCCCTCCACCCTCAAGCGCTTCCATTTCATGCTGTATCTGATCTAATCAATGCCATGTCCGTTGTAACTCTTCTGCACCAGAGGTCTTACTGCTGCTCTCCCTTTCCACATATGCCCATGCAAGTCCCAGAAGAGAGGCATGCCGTGAAATGACAATTACTGCAGGTGGAGAAAGTCTTTTTTTGAGAGATATGGTTTGAATTATATGTTTTGGGCAACTGCTTCTTTAAAATGCAGCTCATGTTGAGTATGGAGTCATTTTTACCATGACTGTGATCAGAAATAATCATTACAATGAATTTCCTGCAATCATACTTATGGAAACAGTACCAGATGTAAAACAGAAAAGCAAAAGCAGGACAAGCTTCCCATCGTTTCGCTGCACTGTCAAACTAACACGGTACATTTCAATAAATATGATAATTCTGCATACTGTCAGCTGGAACAACAACCTTGCCGTAACTTCAGTCCATCACAGAGAACTAGTCAGTTGCTCAAGCTGTCAGAAAGTTTGCTGCTACACAGTCCCAGCAAGGCAGCATCTTGTAACTTCACTTATTCTGTTCCTGTGCCAGACTCCTTCCCGAGCCAAACTAGGAAATGAGACTCTCTCTGAACCTGGTAGACTGAACAGAATGTGAGAATTGACAGGTATAGCAGCATCTGCCAAACTGTGAGGCTTCCTGCCTCTGCCATCCCATCACACTCAGGATCAATCTCCATGACTCACTGAGCTCATATCCACATGCCGTTTCCTATCAGCTGGGAAGTTAATGTACAGGTTAATTATCCAGGCAACTCTGTTTGGAGAAAACAGAATCAGAGCCAAGTGAGGTTTGTTAGGCCAGCATTGTTGTTGTCATGCGTGATATTCTTGAGTTACCACTCCTCTCGGCTTGTGATAAATCAGCTGATAAAGAAATGCCAGAAAGCAAGTATCATTTCCAAGGCGGGTGACTTGATGGCCTGGACAAATGAAGGCAGATGTTATAAAAATCACTCAGCAGCTGCTTTTAAGTCTACAGTAAACACCAACAAATCAGCAGCCAAATACTGTTTGTGTGGAGAATGTAATTTGTCATTTTCATGGTAAAGAAGCCTCTGCACTCAAAGAGACCTGTGATATTACCATTTCATGATTCACAAATCAATTTTCACACGCACTATGAGGCCTCTTTTGTCTTCACCCATCTCCGTCCTACGCTGCATGTCACATTACCGCCACGTATTGTCAGATCACCACGAGAGACTGAAGACACTTCCATCTTCTTTGCTTTTAAACTATATCGCAAACAGTGCAGTTTTAAGTAGCATTATTCACAGTTTCTAGCTTCTTACAGGGTGTTTTTTTCTTCTACGTAACCCTGTTTGACCCGCTCAGCTCCACTGTTCCTCCTGCAATGAGCCTGATCACAGCTCAGTGCATCACAAAGCATTAGCCTGTAGATGAAAGGCGGTCTACAGTAGGATTAGTAACTGTTGTACATGCCCCAATGATTGAGGAATGCTCTCCTGCCCCACTCAAGGACAGACTCAAACACTCCAGGCTTCACTGTGTCTGCAGCAAAAAGGACTTTCAGGTCTAGGCTGCTGTGTGAGTTCTTACTGTAAGCCTTGTGGAAATGCTCACGTGCATATACTTTGGAGGATTCGCATTCAGTATTCTACCGAGAGTGACCATGAAAGAAAGGAAAAGCTGAAAAGAAATGCATATAAAAGAGCACTTACAAGTAAATGAATCTTTAATTTCTTTCCTCACATTTGTCTACTTTTAATAACCATAGCCGCCTGGGGCCCTAAACTTCAATAAGCGATGACTGCTACAATCCCATCACAAGACAAGCCTCTTTTTCTTCATCACTGTTAAAAGTGCTTTGATGAAGCCACATTGTCTACATCAACTAGCAGGGTGGTTGAATTTTTTTTGTAACAGCTATCCTTATTTTACCTTTAAGTTCAGATCAGTAAGAATGGGCATGGCTCTGAGCAAAGCGGAGCCTTAGTAGCCAAAGCCTCATTAAGATGCAGACACAGGAGTATGCTAATTTTACCCTACATCCTAGAAAAGTAAAAAGACAACAAAAAGGGGCTTCATTAAAGAAGACCATGCATTATTCAGAGAGCAGCAGGCCAGAGGAATGGCTTAAGGCCAATTATCCTCTGCTGGAATCTTCCCCTGGCTCGCTTCTATGCTCCACATTCAGTGTCTTTCTCTTTTCTTTATGTATGCATATGCTAATAGATAGTTGCTAGTTTATTAGGTACATCTAGCAAAAAATCCAACAGTAAATCCTATGATGTAAAGGTTAGATGTTCAGTTTTTATTAAAACTGCTAAAGAGTGGTATTGATTATATTAATTTGGTGGTGGTGGTGGTGGAGATTGCATTATGCATTATGTGTTTTCTTACTGTTAATGTTATTTAGTCTTCCCTAATAAATTTCAGTGGGGTGAACAAAACAATAAAGCTGCCAGTGTGCAATTTAACAGCGTGACTAACACTATAAACCCATGAAGCTGCCTCAACAAAAACAAAATCCTTCTAGCTTCATTAATGTAAGATTTATTAGAAAACTGCTCTATTACTGTGTACAAAGTTTAGCCAGGTACAGCTAATAAATGGGCTTAGTTACACAGAGCCTAGAGACTGGTTAGCAACCAGCTACCAACCACCGCTTGCTAGGAAAAAGCATTGTATTCGCTGATGCACAGTTTGATATCCCCGTGTTTGTGTAGTTCATACATCCTCATAACAGTGTTAGTCCAGGACCACTATTGCAACTGACCAATCACATTATTTGAGCATTCACTTAGCATTTGCCAAGAAATTAGCTAATGCTATTAAAAACTATTACAAGCAAATCAACATGAATAACCTAAATTTGGCTAACAGTAAACCTAACTCGATAATATACTTGTTATATTGCACAAATTAATGTTAAAAATTACCTGAAATGTTTACCATTTGCTCTGGAAGAGATTTTTACACAAACAAAAGTATTTTTTCCTCCACTTTCCAAAGCTATGACATCATAGCAACGTGATTGGTCAGTTGCAGTGTTGATCCTAGTGTTGTTCCAAAAAGTGTTTTCCGATGTTTCTATGTGTTTTTAATGTCTTCATTGGAAGAGCTTATATATAACAAAAAGAAATTACCTGGTTCTCAACTGTCTTTATGACCCTGCGTACATACTCTGTATTCATTATAACTGATCCCGTCCTTTTGGGCCACTTAAAATATCTTTATATAAATGTGATGTTATATTTGCTGCAATTTCTGCTGCCCTCTTGGCCTGTCCTTAAAAAGACATTTTTAATATCAGTGAGAGTTTTACTTTCATAAATAAAGAAATATATATGCCGCTTTGCCAAAAATTGATTGGAGTATGTACCTCATGACAGAAATTTTGTTTCAGGCTCAAAATTACTTGATATCATTCTCAAGAGATACGTTTGACATATGTTTCATCAATTATATCCAACAAGTTATTTACAGCTGTTTAAATACCGACAATCATTTTTTTGGCGAATACCAGAAATAACTTTTTGGCACACACCGGCTTTATTATGATCATACAGGAATAACACCAACACAAGGATATCAGATACACCATTCCCTGACCGTTTTTCATCAGTCACTGGAAGCTGCCAGGGGTCGACAACCAGCCTCCAGATCACTGTGGCTAAGTAGACAAATAATCTGACGTAGCAATTGGATGAGGAACTATACAAAGAAATTCTGTTTTTGAAAAAATTCTTTCAGTGCAGCAGAGTGAACTAAACAATTTCTTCCCTTCACATTTTTTCCCTTATCTCAAAAACAATTGAAAAGTGAGTAATGGTCATGTTTGCGATTAGCAACCAGCAGTACCAGCTGGTATTATTATTTTTACCTTGTGAAATTTGTCTGTTTGTCTGTTTGTGTGTCTATGTGATTATCGGAAAATGTGGTATAACGTATTTAGCAGGAGCTACCAAAGGTGTAGTTTTGAGTGTACGACACAGTCACAAAATGTTATAGGTGCACAGCAAATATTAAAATGAAAGAAGCTGCAGGTTGTGTAACCCTATGGCAAGACTGTCTGTCTAATATCTTGAAAAATCACTTTTTATCTAATCAACCATTTTAATGAATCGCTCAGAATAAAGCAGTAAAGCGCTCCAGCATGCAATCCCCTGCTTTTCTCATTCTGTAATTGGTTATATTGGTTATTAGACAACACAGTAGTAACAATATAGCACAACCACAAAGGTTCAAGAAAAAGTTGACTAATTACACAAAATACCAAATATTGAAACTTAAATTAGTCAAGTTTTTCCTGAAGCTTTGTACTTTGGTGCCTTTTCGCCATTAGGTTTTCAACACTGGAATTTATTTTGATCCCAAAAGTGTGCCAAGAAAATGTCCCCCACACAATTACTTCATCCATTATATTGTAAGGTAAAGACACTACAATAACAGATTGTAGACTTTGTTGTAATGAGTGGTTATTTGTTACTGTTAGATTTGCCTTCCTATCAGCTCAAAGCAGTCTGGCTGTTTTCCTCTGACCTCTGGATATTTTCTCTTTTTTGGATCATTCTCTGTATGGCTGTGAGGGGGAAATCCCAGCATATCACCAGCAACCATACCACATTTCTTCCCCATTCTGATGCTCAGTTTGAACTTCAGCACGTCCTCTGGAGCAGGTCAACATCTCTACTGAAAATGCACTGAGTTGCTGTCATGTGACTGTCTGATTATATTTTTGTGTTAATGAGCAGTTATACCTAATGAAGTGGCTGGTGATTGTATATGACTTTAGCACGATTAATGTACTGAGAAATTGCGTCATTTTAAACTAGCACAGATTTGCAGTCTGGTACATGTTGCTGGGAAGTTCACAGGAAAAAGCAGAGTTGGTGGACGTCACTGCCAGAACACACAGCAGGAGGAGGTTGCAGTTAGAATACACAGCTGCTGGGACACAATTTATTAACAGTGGAACATAGGGAAGTGTGTGTTTGTGTGAGCAGAGAGAGAGAGGAAGTCATGTGGCAACAGTCTGTCCTTCTGTCAGTCATCCTGTCACAAGACTTGCAAAGTGTGTCCCATTGTGTCTAAGTGGTTGTGTGTGTGCATGCATGATGTAGGGGTTTTCATGAATCTAGCTGTAAAGTAAAGGTAATTCAACAGTTATCAATTTGAAGCGGTTTCCCAGCCGTCTCCTTCACTTTAGTCAGATTCTTCCAGTGTTTCCAGTCACATTTAATTGTCCCAGCAAGATCATGTGCGTGTGTCTGCGTTTCAGTGTGTGTTTGTAAAGCCTGGGCCCGCTCCTGGGCCTGTTCAGTAATGAGAGCAGACAGTGCATCGGCAGCAGAACCCCAGACTTGTCTGCTGCATGAAACCGTTCTCACTCCCGAGGCGTAACATAGCGACGTTTTGTCACGTCCCAAGGCGTCAAATGTTACGCGAAAGGTAACCGTCCGCATCCCTATGATACACTCCGGATTGTGGATGGAATCCATGAGAATGACGCTCCCAGCGGTAACACACAATCCAGCCGTGTATTCCAGCCCTAACCCTAACCACAACCTTAATCCTAATGTTAACCACAACCTTAATCGTGTCAGATAGTGTTTTCCAAAGCGATTCATGATGAGAAAGTAAAGAAAAATTTAAAAATGTACATATGTAGATTGATTCCAAAAAGTTCTCATGTTTTCAAACACGTAACATAGAGACGTGTTGGGTGGCCAAAAGCGTAACATACTGACGATTTGTCAAAAGCGTCAGTATGTTATGCTTTGGGATGAGAACATGTTGGGCTGCATTGGAGATATATGGGGTGATTGGGCATCTAAACCCTGTTTGACACACATAGACACACACGCACAGACACACACAAGTGTATATGCATGCATGCTAGCTCACACAATCCAACATCCCTAGGGACAGGCGTGGAAACGCAGATGAGGACATTTATCTCACAGTCACCAGAGGTTACAATACCAGCCAGAGCACCAAACAAACAAACATAGCCTTTATGTCAGTATTCTGACTTCACTTTCAAGAAATCTGAGGGGAAAATCCAAAAACATCTTTACATTGGAAAACAGAAGTTTGGCTGAAAGCTGATGGGAACAAATTATTGCTTCAAAGAAATAATGACTTGGTATTGTTTTTCTTTTTCTTAATACAGAAAATGAATTCTCAACATTTCTGGCAACCAAGTTACTGAAAAAAAACTAGACAACAAATTAAACAGTGTTATAGAAGTGCACATATACTCATTTTATGAGAAAAGTAAGAGGCATGGAGCTTTTGAATGGAAGTTCAAAGTGATGCCGATCCTGTACTACACATAATCAAGTCACAGCTGAGAGTCTAAAATTACTATGATTTACACGAAAATGCTTAGTCAGTTCAAGTCGCTTTAATTTATAAAGCAGTTATAATCACCAACTCTTTATGATTTTACATCTCTTCATGCTGTAAAAGTCTAAAAATCAATCATCAACTGACCAACAAGTAGTTTATGGCCATGTGAAGCCTGCTCCCTCATTAATCCATAACAAATTCATTCACACCTCACAATTTGAGGTCCCAAGAGATTTTGATGCAAGTAAAGTAGGCCATCATTGGACAGAAAACCAAAAATAAACTTATAAAAGAGATAGCAAAAACTTTAGGAGTGGCCAAACAATCTGGTATTCTTTAAAAAAAAAAGAAACTGTAGTGTTGCTGGCCAGCTCAGCAACACCATAATTTAAACCAAGATAAGCAAAATAAAACAAAATTTTCTTTTTTCCTGTTGGAAAAAGATGCCTTGTAACTCCTTTCCCCCTCCCTTTTTAGGATTTCCCTCTGTCCATCACTTATCCCCGCTGACCCAAAGAAAAAATTCATTTCTGATAATAAAAAAGGTCCAATACAATAACGGACATTACTAACACAACCTCAGTTATGCAGATTCTTAAATGTACTTTGATCAAGTAATATGACTCATAATGTCAATTTAGAGGCCTTATATAAATCTATATTCTTCACATAGTTCAGCTGTTTTTGAAAATGTAAAACATCAACAACGCATCACTATGTATCATGGGGTGAAATGATCTCCTTTCCTTTCACAAAGGACAGTCCAGGATATACTACATTAACAAAAGAAGCACGAAAGCACCTCTTATTATTATCTAGAGAATTCAAACATATATGACTGCCATGCAGATACTTCTGGGTCAATTCACGCAGTTAGGAACCCTCCTAAGCAAAACTGACCACACCCAAGAGTCTCTCAGGACAATGAAATTGGATATTCTTCAATGGCCAAGTCACCTGATCATAATCCAATAGGGCATGCTTTCCCGTTACCGAAGACAAAACTGAATGCAGAGAGACCCACAAATAAGCAAGAACTGAGGATGGCTGCAGTAAAGGACTGGCAGAGCAACTCAAGGGAGGAAACACAGTATTTAGTGATGTCTATGGTTTCTACACTTCAGGCCATCATTGACTCCAAAGGATTTTTGTGAAGTATTAAAAACAAAGCTTATATTGAAAATTAGTCAATTACTATTTGACTATTACTTTAAAGCCTCTGAAAATGGAGTAATATGTACTTATTATAGTTAGATTTTTTTGACAAAGAAAGCCCCCACAAAAGTTAAAACCACTTGAATCATATAATCATGTTACACCCATTACACTAGCTCATGGAAGCATATTTTCCTCTGCTCGTGTTTTGAAATTTGCACAAAAACCAATCAGCATCGGAATGGAAACATACCTCCTGTCTGTCTCTCACAGGCAGACACTACCAGGGCTTTGTACCAACTAAAACAGTCATACTAATTGACTAGGCATGGGGGGCCAGAGCATGAGCTTCTGCCAAAAATGTGCAGATTCAGAAGCACATGAACCTCGGCAGTGTCCCTGCCACATTTCCCCAAAAGACTTAAAACACACAAAAAGCCCCGATACACCTGGTAACATGAGTTTTATATACACAGCATAATGTTAACTGAGTTTATAGATATGTACATCAGTATATTCAAATATCTGAAGATATTTTGAATGACGTAATGCAAAAAAAAAAAAAGGAGAAGAAAAAGTGGTTTGCCAAAATGTGCCCTAACCTCCAGGCTGCTGAAACTTCAATTAGTCCTATGAAATCACCAGTGTCCTGGAATCATAGATAAAACTAGCAGGGAGTTGGAATTCCTGCTCCTATCCTCCCTTCCAGGCAATTTTCAGCCAAAATCTGGACTGACGATTAAGTGGGATTATGTGCTCTATAGCGAGGTTTAGTGACAACCATGTCCTGTGCTCAAACCCTGTGAGAGGGTGTGAGTCCAGGAGTGTGCGTGTGTACGTGTGCAGAAAGGGAGAGCAGAGGAGAGCGAGCTTTTGTTCCAACTGAGCCCCTAATTAGCCAGGCTAATTGAGCTGTTAATTGATCTGTTGTCTTAATTAAACATCTCCTGACGCTTCTTTGCTCCTTGTAGTTGGGAATCTGAGGGATATGTGTGTTTGTGTGTGTGTGTGTGCAGGAGTGTGGAACGCAGAGGTAGCTAGCCCAAACAGATGATGATAATCTGAGCCGGCTGACGACTCCATTAGACACTTTAGTTTGGGGCTAAAGCTATCATTATAGGTTTGTCTGGGGTTATCATGGTGGTGAAATGCATTTAAAGTAGAATCTGATTACATTAATCTATGCAAGATGTACTTTGATAAAGCTGCCAATTTCAACAAAATCTGTTGACTGACAGGCAAGGACTTCCATCACTTGTTCAACCAAATATGACCTTTTGTTCAGAAAACAGCCCCAAAGCTGTGGGGTTTTTTTGTTGTTGTTAATGTTAGCGCCTAAGTTTAACTCATGTTTTTTTTTTTCATTTCAATGTGAATGCAGATCAGACTATACAGAAAGAAACATGCCTTAAATATCCCGATTACAGTTAAGAAACATAACACTATCTTTATACAGAAAAGATGCATTTGGTGAACTGCTGTCAGGTTCATTTAATTTCTTTCAACCTCTAATTGCTCCTGAAATCAAGGTAAGTTTATGCAAAACTGCAATAAAAAGGGACAGTTAATTGCAAAGTTGCAGTTGCAAAGTGGATAGCTGCCTCGGAAAGTCCTCTCTCGAACTATTTTTCTGCCACATTTCTTCATCTGCTTTACATGAACAAATGTAGAATGTAAAAGTTAAACTCAGTTTTTGCTAAATACTGCCCTAAATGTTTCATGTAAAAGGCCCAGTGCTACTAATAACAACAGCAGAGCCAAAAGATATCAAACTTCTTTCATGTCTCGAGTATTTTGTAATAGTTTTTGTATGGGCTCACAGATTCAGTATTCAGTATTTGTTGCTATTTGTCATTATATAGCGCCTTCCATCAGCCTCCTGTTTTCTTCCTGATTTCATTTTATTCAATTTTGTTTTCAGTCCAACTCTGTAGAAAAGTGGTCATTTCCTCTCTTAGCACATATATACACACAAGAGAGATATGATAATACCTGGAACATACTGTGTGTGCTTTTTTTTTTTTTTTAGTGTAGGTGTGTCTCCGTCTGTGGATATCAAGGGGGAGGATGCAAAGCGCAGATGCTAACTTTGTCATCTGCTTGGATTGGGCGGTGGCAGATGGCGCTTCGGGGCGCTTGCGACACCGGTGTTTCCGAGCAGGCTGGGGAGCACATGAAAGGCAGGCTTTGTCGCCATGTGGCCAGCGGGTGTCAACAAGGATGTGATGAAGTAAGACCAGTGGCATGAGGATCGGAGGAGGGGGGAAAAAGGAAGGAGAAAGGCATCATGAAACTCTCACAGACCTAGAATGATTAATTGAGTATGGTAATGGTTAACCAGCATGGAGTGATTTTGTCTTCCTGGGAATGTTGCACAGATTAAGTGAAGCGTTTGACTGAGCTGACCCTTGTGCTTAATGGGTAGAACACAAACTTGGGTGGAGATGCAGTTTCTAAAAACAAAACCAAACTCAAATTAATTTGGGGTATGTTGAGAAACATTTATCTAAAGCTGCTTTTGATTGATATCTCTGTGACCTCACCAAACTATTTAACCACTCTCTGCCAGGCAGAAGACATTAACACTATGTACTGCACAATAACAAAGCATTAGAACTGTTTTGAATATTCATTCTTAAGATAAAATAATAAAACTGCTAATCACCATCATCTATAATTATTTTATATGAAAAGGCATTGTATTAATACATGACAAAAACAACCATTTATATGTGGAGCTTTTTCTGTTTTTAACCAGTGTGCTTTTGCTTGGGTTTTCAATAATAAAGCAAGTCAAGCACACCATGGCAGATGTCACATACATACTCTGGACTATTAAAGAGGTTACCATGGCAGCACAGCGTGGTCACACACTGACAAATCTATTATAGCTGTAACCACTGTATGCCATATTAAAGGCAATAAATTTCAGTCTGTGAGCAATGTATAATAAATGGAAATATGTCCCTCAATGAAAAAAAATATGCTGTCATTATTATGTGAAAGTATAATTTAAAGGTTTTCCAATTCAACATGTAAATACACATTCATACTGTGACAGAGTTAATCACACTGAGTGGCTGTTAACTCTAAAAGGTTTGGTTTCTCTGAATAAGGTTGTAAGAGATTTAGCTTGTGTTTTATTGATCTGAACTCATTTGAATCAAAAACATATTTTAACCCAAGACAAAATCATTTCTACGCCTAACCAGCGGTTTCAAGCAAGAAAAAGCAAATCGAGAGCATAAGTAAAACTAAAGAGCAAGTGAAACCAAATTAAAACCCCAAACAAGATACAAACCACATTCTCTTTGCTGGAAAACCCACTAAAACTTAACATCACCACAATCGACCCCCCAACATGTCTTCACGCGGTCATCTCTCATTGTGTTTTTCTATAGAAGTTTGTGCATTAAGGCGTGGCTGAGAAAAAAACCTGCTGCGTGTTTCTCAGCAATATCAGCAACTGACAGAACTAGTTGTCACAATACTAAAATTTGAAACTTGATACCCAAGAAACCATTTGTAATACCATGGAGGATGGGACATCATTGTGTTTTAAATAAAGATTAGAACAATGGTGATCTGTGCAAATGTATTCAATTTTCTTCTTTCTATATAGAAAGATTCACAACAGTACTACAGCCATGTTAGTTTCCTCTGCTTCTGGTGACTTGGTGTTGTATTTTATTGCTGATCAAATAATCAAATAGACTTGATAATGTAGGTTGCCACTGTTTCTGCCTAAGTCCCGGCAGACTTTCCTCAGCTTCTATTAGGGACTTTGGATAAACGAAACACTTTTCAGACAAAAATAATTGTGTTATCCTGTTAAATTAAAACTCTCTATTAATATTACAGATGGGCAGGACTGATAACATTTTTACCTAGGCTCCAACATTAACATTATAATTTTATTATTAGCCATAGCCACTAGCCACCACTTTAACAACATCTTAACAGATGGCTAGTGTGGGTAACTGCTAATAGTTAAGCAGCTAACTTTAACACCTGCCAGGTTAACATTTATGATAATTATTTAATAGCAAAATGACTTCACAAAGATCTTGATAGTCTTTAACATACTTCTCCAAGTTTGTTGGGCTGCTGTTCATGTAATCAGCTGCTAGTGAGGGGAGGGGCTGTGTGAAGTTTTGTGTCAGCTGGAGGAGGTGAAGATGGCACTGTTAGCATCACTACTGTTGTAGGTGAGTATATAATCCAAAAGCAATGTTTAGCATCAGTTAGCATCAGAGTATCTGTATTTTTATAACCCTACATAGGCTGTCAATGGTACTGAAAAAATATCAAGTACTGTTGCAGTTTCATAACTTTGGTATCCAAAGGTACCATAAGCATCGATTCTGGTGACATCCGTAGACAGAACAGCAGTATTTAACATCATGGGATGAGAACACACTGACTGTTATGTTTATAAGCTCCATGTCATCCCAGACAAGTTTTCACACTTGTCTGGGATGATAAATTTATAGAACTGTACAGCAAAGTTTCACATACAGCAGCTGCACTGACAGCATTTCCATCGCAACTGGATGCTTGTCAGACCAGGCAGATCTGGCTCTATGATTTAGAACTTCCCTCTGTGTTGTGCCACAAGGTATCAGTGAGAACTAGCCAATAGGATTTAGCATCAGAAGGAGAAGTGCAGTATATCAATGTTCACATCAACAGAGAGGAAGACTGCATAGCAGCTTGCTATAGTGCAATGTTGCACGTCTGAACTGTTCCTTTTTATCAACAGTGACACTAAATCTGCTCTGTTTATAATAGATATGACCACAACTGTAACTCACAGCTTTCTGGTTTCTATCTTCGTTGTTACAGACAGTCAAACGTCAACATGTCAGTAATATTTCCTCATGTCAGGTAATGTACAACTGCTTTCCTAACTAATAATTCACTCGGCTTCACTATATGAAAAACACAGTGCAAGTGTTGGGGCCTGATAGGAACTGTTCTCTAATGTCAGGGCAGGAGGGTTTTGTGTTCAGGCATTCGTCACACTTAATGTAAACAGATACAGTTGGTCAAGTGTGCTCTACTGGAACACATTATGCATGTCAAAATAGGGTGCACTAAAAGGTTTTCTACATATGTGTGCTTATGTTTTTAGTATGGAAGTGCCAGGGTCAGAAAAGAGGCATGAACAGCATCAGTACAAGACGTAGATAGATAGATAGATAGATAGATAGATAGATAGATAGATAGATAGATAGATAGATAGATAGATAGATAGATAGATAGAGAGAGAGAGGTATGAGGTCACTGAAAGTTCATCTAGCATGTTTCCCATGGAAAATGAGAATTACATTAGCTTTTGTAAATGAAGGTTGGTGATGTGTCTTGTAGATGTATACTTGAGTGTTTAGTCTGTCATAGGGAAGTGTCCAGTGCCAGTAAATTAGCGATGGAGATGGTGCATACAGAGCCACATGGCCGGCTGTAACCGGTGAGTGGGTGGGGAAGGAGGAGAAAACAGGAAGTCATTATTACACTTCCTGCAGCTGCTTTACACCTACTGACCACATGGTCTGATTGGAATAAATTCAGTAATAAACTTAATATTAACAGGTGTTCCTCTCCACAAGCACAAACACATGCGCATGCTTTTTTGCCACATGCCTCACTGATTTTTTTTCCCCCCCAGAGAACTATTTCTGAGTTTGCAAAATGAGGAAATATCCAAAATTACATCCGTTCGCTTAGATGAGCCATTCACTAAGAACGGGAAAGTCCATTAGACTCCAGAACAGAAGGAAACAAGTCCAAAACGAGTCTGCATATGTGGGTGGAATGTGTGTGTGTGTGTGTGTGTGTGTGTGTGTGTGTGTGTGTGTGTGTGTGCATTCGTGGCATTCTGCCTGTGTGCGTATATGCTTGTGATTGAGTCAGGGTGCATTTCTCTGTTTGAGGGAAACTTTGACAGCCTGGTGTCTTTGTTCTAAAGTTCAGACAAGGAAGCAGATGGCTCCTCTCAGTATGACTTAGCAAGCTAGCTAGCTGTAGAGAGGAACTTCACCGCCTCTCTTGGTGCCACTGATAGTGCAGTATCAAGGCCAACCCAAGCTATAGATTAAGCCACAGCAAGCCAGTTGTTTACTGTAACTTAAGAGGTGAACAATATGTAACTAAAAGAGGTTTAAAATTGTCGCTTTTGTGCTACTTTAGCTTTAGCTTTAGTGTAGTTGTATATACAGTGATTAAGATCTGCTGTAGATTATCATCTGGGGCAATCCTTTGTGCTTAATTCTATTATGTATTAAAAAAGATAGCTGTGTATTGTGTAAATCGCTCCTGCAAACAGAACAGGATTGTAATGCAAGAAAGGCCAGAATGATGTAAAACAGTAGAAAAAGAACAAGACAGCAGTAGGAGAAAATTATGTTTTTAAATCACAAAAATTTACTAGCTCCTAACAATCAAAATTAAATTTATCTAACGAACTAAAAAGACACTCTTCACTCCTCTAAGCTCACTCCATATAAAAACAAAGTAGCTTCCGTTGTTCTTTTTTGAATGATTATGTTACTCTTGTAAGCCATGTAACTTTGATCGGCTAATTGACTCACCCCCATGCAATCCCCACTCACACAGCCCTCCACCCCTGAGACAGTTTCCCAAAAATATTGAAGACTCCCACACCAGAAGTCAAGACCTCACATTCCTCTTCTTATTTGAAAAAAAAACCCCAACTTCATACGCAGCAGTTATAGTCTACCTCTCTTTTTACTCTCACTTTTTTCCCCCTTCACAAGACGTTTGGTCTTTAATGTATTTCAGAGAACATCTGCTAACTATCACTGAACCTCGTGGGATTTCCATTTAGCCCAGTTAATTACTCTATCAAGCCGAGTTCATTATCATATTCCTCCTCTTTAAAAAAAATGCAACAGACACTGCGACTGCGCTTGTGCGTATAGGTGTGAGGGTAAGTGTGTGCTCAGACGTGGAAGGCTATGTGTGCCTGTATGTGCATGCCATCATCTTAAACATATTCCTAATTGCAAGTGGTTCAGCCATAATACTTGTGTTAATGAACCAGAGATGTCTATAGGAGCCAGCTCTGGAAGTCAAGTAGGGAATCTGTTAGTTTACCTCTCTGGGGAGGACACTGAGCTGGTATTAATCTTGATGAACAACAGCACGGTGACTTCTGCTCGTCTGCTTCATTCCCTGCAGAGGTTAGTCCAGGTGACTGATTGCACTCCATCTACGTCTCACAGGATTTGCACGTGAAGGTTTTGATTTAAACATGAGACACCTGCTTGTGTGACAATGTGACATTTACAGTTAAAAAATGGTTTCAGGCACGATAGTTAAATTCAATCCCATTATTTGAGAAAATAATTCACTTAGGTGCGGCAGGAGAGCCTGCATTTGCCGCTATGCAGACGGGCAGGGCTTTTTCAAAACAAAAACTTTCCCATAAAGATAATTTTGGAAAGTACAGGAGCAGAAGGGTGTGCAGTTTAATTAATGGAGAGAAATTTTTCACCCAGAAGGTCAAATTTCTCCTTCAAGGATCGACAGACAGTCACAAACAACAACAGCAATGAAAAATAATACATCAAGGGATCGCTGTCTTTCCTAATATGGATACCAAGTACTTTAAAATGACACCCTTTATAATGACTCTACTGTCATATCATTTTTAAAGTGCTTCCAAGTGAGTGACTATTGTTTTTCTTTCTGGAGGTCACAGGATTTAAAGCATCACCAGCTGTTCTGCTAAACATCCATCCAAAGAAAAACAATCACAGATGCATCTACTAAAATGTATATGAGCTGGAAGGTTGGCAGGATCAGTGAAGTCATCTAAAATTAAAAGGTTGCCGGTACAAAAACAAGCGAGAGCTGACCTAAAATGCCATAACAAAGAAAAAATGTGGGGAAAAAAAACAAGAAGACAAACTAAGATGAAGAAGAAGACTTTCAGGACTGCAGTTATTATAATTTAGTAAAAATAACTCGTAATACGAACAAAGAGGTTCCTTTTGCTATATACATTTTTTACTATATATATATATCCATCTCATGCAATACAGAAACAAGTCAAAAATAGACTCTTTTTTTTTCCCAGATGATTTCCTTTATACAATAATTTTGTAAAGGCCCAGTCTTTGTGTTATTGTGCAGTTTTGGTACAGTATTAACCTACTGTCTTTTTAATAAATGCCTCATCACTTTCACTGCACTTAGACTCAGATGTTTCAAGTACATACAGATTAGCTTCCTTTACTGTATGAGGGTCTATATGGCAGTGGGTGTTCGCTGAGTAACAGAGCAGTAAAATCTACCGTTTGATGAGATTAGCTGAGTGGTGTACTTGAAATAACCTTTCATGCGCTGCCATTATTGTATTAATCTATTCTAAAACAATTTGGTTGAATTAATTAGGCCCTACATATTTCAGCAACACTCACAGGCTGCCTGGAAACAGATGGCTCTGAGGGCGAGCCACTCTCCAATGGATGTGTATGGCTGAGGAGTAAAAGAGAAGAAAAGAAATAGTAATGATGAGAAAAGGAGAAGAAGGGGAGGAAAATGGTGGGGAAGAAAGAAAGTCAGTTTCCTACATCGAAACCTCTGCATTGTCCAGCTGACAGCCTGACGAATGAGAGTCAAAGATTGAGCAAGGAGAGACAGAGAAACAGAGAAAGTTGCTCGGGGTCTCAGGTCCTAATGCTTATCAGTTCCCCTGCAGCTGACAGGAGATTGGTAGCTTAACAACAGTTGGGCAAAGAAGGCTATTATCTCAATCCTACAGTGTTCTGGATGGGTTCAACCTTGAACAGCTTGTAGATGATGAGCCTATCCATATGGTGTTTAAATCGCTCAGCGTTTCCTCAGCCATTAACCTTCAGGACACCTTGCACTTGTCCTCCACGATGACTGACAGCTCCGCACAGATTTCATAAAACATTCCCACTATTAAGTACAATTTCATATGTGTGTAATATAGCGAAATGCATCACAACCACGTGCAACCACAGATTTCCAACCGTGTTTCTATCCCTTGGCTTGGATCTTGGTGCATTTAAAAATAACTTTATTACTTTAAAACAAACAAACTAAAGCATCTTAGTGTTAGAACTCAGTAAAATATTAGAATATTTTTGTTACAGCATGTTTTTTCTTTTTTTAAATTTCATATTTCATGCTTTAATTGCTTGGTCACTCTTCAAAATCATCAGAGTCCCAGCTTGCAGACCATCTATAATATAAAAAAATTTCTTACTAGTAGCTGTGATGTTTTTGCTAACAGTATATCATGTTTTGTGCAGTTGAGACGTGGGAATACCCATGCTGCTTATATGTGCAACCGAGACGTGCCAATACCCATGCTGACTCACTGGCTGAGTTTCACTTTCAAAGGGATGTGCAAGAGTGCAAAGCTGTGAGGACAGTCAAGATGTTTTACAGACTGTGGCGTGTGGATTTAAGAGCGGAGGAGCTTGAGTGCTGAAAGGCTGAAGCGTTTATGAGCCGCCGCCGCCACATCGTGAAGGACAAGTTAATGGGCAGCTAAGAGGAGGTGGGTCATAATGCACTTGGTGGCTCGGGTCCAGCCATGTCTTGATTTTTTTTTTTTTTTAAACAGGAATCTCAACCTTGCTGATGACAATGCCCTCAGAGACAAAAAGACAACAAGGGAGAAAAAGTACGAGCAAAGAGGGGTGGCTGGGGGGGAAGCAAATGAAGAGATGGAGAGACACTAAGAA
>VVHJ01007000.1:1805-15146 GCA_015107715.1 Tylochromis polylepis
GCTTAAAGAACAATTGGATCATATGGAAGGTGAAGCACACAGCTGTCACACTTTTCTTTGTCCAGAATATACCTGTGTAGAGTAGGTGAAGATAGGTCAGGTTCTATTGATTTTGTTTGACATCTTTTTGCTTTGTTTACTTGAGCTTCATGGAAGAAACCTTTTTTAGTTTCTTCATGGAAACCGAAAATGGCAGAAATCAGAGATGACTCAACCTTTGTAAAAGAATTGTTATGAAAATGTAAGCCATTTCACATAGTTTCCCAGAAGCCATGCGAACCACAAGCATGAGCAGGTGTCAAACTGGTTTCCTGTTGTCCTCGACAGGTGTGGACAGCCATCATCACTCTTGTAGTCCTCAGAGCTCAGCTACAGCAACTCTTTCACATATCCGGGCCTCCTCCCTCTCCTGCCTTTTCTTGTCTTACGCTTTGCTACTGTACCACACAGTGATGAGAGATCCACTGAGTGATGTGGGTCAAGATAGACAAGCATCTGGGAATGAGAATCGGAGAGTGGGCCATGAAAAAACACTTGGGTGATAGGGATCATTGAGACATGCAGCTGGCATGCACTGTAGCATTTCTGCTGTGATAAGACAAACATTTTGAAAGGTAAAGCAGCACAGACTACGAAAATATCTCTTGCAACAGACACACTCTTATGGTAACAGCCCACCTGTAATCTTTAACTTCACTAAACTAATGATTTGTGCTACTATTTTGATTGTGTGTTGTAGTTGGGCTTAACAACTCCTCAGTCTAACCTTTGCACACACGAGCTGCAGTGTTTTTGTGTTTTCTTTTTTTTTTTCATCTTTGCCAAAAGTTGTGTCACAGTGAGTTTTTGAGGTGAGGAGTCTTTTGTTGTGTGTGTTTACCTTCTCTCTACCTGTTGTTGTGTATGCCGTTCAGCACCTTGGCACGCACTGTTCTCTGTTTTTTTATCTGATACAGTAAAGGCAAACCTTCCACTGCTTTTGTGTGTAGCCTTGAGACGCCCTGAGTTTCAAGGTAAGATTTTTGTTTATGATTAGTATAATGTAGGTAGTTCACATATTCAGTATCTAGAAGACTGGATACTGGATATTTGTGTTTTTGGAAATATGATTAATTTTGTTTTCTTCTGGTTCTGCCAGAGAGCTCTTCCTGTTAAAAGGGATTTTGTCCTTCTCACTGTTGCCAGATACTTGCTCCTGGGGATCATCTGATTGTTAGAGTTTATGCTATATTATTGTAGGATCTTTACCTTACAATATAAAGCGCCTTGAGGTGACTCTTGTTGTGATTTGGCACTATATAAATAAAATGTCATGAGATTGAATGCTGGATGAATGTAAGACCGTTTATTTGATTGTGTGTGCTGGAACATGTGTTTTTATTTTTAATTTATGGTTTTATTCAAAGTGTGAAGCAGTTATTTAACTGAAACAGCTGAATGTGAGAGTTGATAACCAGAGATTATATGATGACAAAATCAATCACTGGCTTACAGCCTACTTTTTCCTCATACCAAATACACTTACATATGCTTAAACAAGGTGTTCATTATGAATCGGTTATCATTAGCACTGAGCCCATTAACAGAGCAACGCTCAGCTCGGATCAGGCAGACCATTCCTCCTCTGGGTTTTATTGTTGTTCCTCAGAAGAGTCACCTTCCAGCACAGGACTTCTATACCGACACTTAGATCTGCACATACTGACCATATCTACCGGTGTTTGCCACCTGTGACCTTGAGTAGCTCCAGACTTGAATAAATTCCAATCCCTATTTGGGAGATTCGTTTCAGAACGCTTGTTGTGCATTAAGTTCAGCTCGCATTTTTTGGGGTTGGCATCTCTCAGCATTCACAGTCTTGAGCTTCTCGTGCCACAGAGGGGTGATGTTCCATCTTGTTAAAGCCCACTTGGACAGTTTTTGAATGCCGCCCAATCCACAGTTTTTCCTAGCAATTATCTTTCACAGCAATGAGCCATTATGGAAAAAGCGTGACATTACAAGGTGAAGTATTTTCTTTAGTGAGAACACAACTTAGTGCCCATAATTACTCTTAAGATTAAGAATAATTGCTACTTGACTGTGCATACCTATGTAACATAAATTTCTTTTCTTTTCAATTTTTTTCCTTACTTTTCATATATACATATAAAATTTGACCAGTAAGTAAACCTCAAAGGCCAGGTTAAGAGTTTAAGAAAAAAAAAACCTTTTATTTTTTAATTCTTCTTTTTTTTTAACCCTTTACTCTAATGCCTGAGAGGGGTTTGGGGCACATTCAAGATTCAAGTGCTTCCGTGTCTGACTGTGTAATTATATGGGTGTTATATAAGGAAAAAACTCAGCTGGGTATTTAAACTGGCTTTGTGGCAACATTTCAAAACACTGTCAAAAGACAAAAAAAAACCCAAAAACCTAGTAGTAATGCTTAAGCCAACTGGTCCGATTGCTATCTGTGCTTCTCACGAGAAAGGAAATAAAAGAAATCACAGAGAAAAAAAGAATGTAGTTGTAAAATTTGGTACAGACATTCAGTCAGAGAAAATTCATCTTTACCACTTGACTAAAGACATTTCATAATAGAAACTGATCTGACTTTGCCATCAAACTTATCAAGTATTATACAGTGATATTTGCTATATCGCATAACTCCTTTAAAAAGAAATCTTTCCCCTCATAATGATGCATGGATGTCATAATATAAAGATCTTTGTGTTGCGCAGTGAGCAGCACACCCACCACTTTTCACTTTAGCGACAAGAGGAACATAATCTCTCTGTACCGTAACACTGGGCCCAACAAAGCTTCCTTTCAGTAATCCAGGCCTAATGACCCAGAAATAAGCAACAACATAAAAGTCTTGTTTGGTAAATGGCCAGTGTAACATTGCATGTAACAAATGCTATCTTTATATTTCTGAAGAAAAATTAGGAAAGTAGTTATACTACATACATTCTACCTGTTTCTGTCAAAATCAGGGGCTGGGTTGTTGTTTTTTCAATAACCTACAAACAATGGTTATTTCAGCAAGAGTGAACACACAAAAGTGGACTGTGCTGCAAAAGGAGAGCAGAGTTTCAGTGGCCACATAATTTAGCATCCTCCGAGATATATCTGTGATAATGTAGACTGGGGAGAGTAAAACGTGACAGGGGTCATTGTTCTCTAAGTAAGCAAATAAAAATTTAGACACACTCATACATTTGCTTACTGCAGTATAAACACAAAAGAGAGGCAGCCTTCTTGGCAGGGAACAAATGCTTAATTTGAAGGCACCTCTCGCCACTAAAAGCCTCTGGTAGGCGTGTTAGAGTTCACAGTCAATCAATTAGGCCTATTGGCCAATGAGGACTTCTCCTGATTTAGCTGAACCGTCTAAATGTATTGTGCTTAGTGGCCTAATTTTGTTCTGATTTCCACTGGGTGTGTTTGATTCGAACTGAAGGCTTGAATAAAGTCACATGTCGGCACATATTTACAGCATTATAAGCATGATACAAAACAGGATGTTTAAAATGAGATATTTTCACGATGATATTTTTGGCAGCTTTGTTGTGAGAAGTAGAGGAGATAGCGATAATGGACAGCAATATCACATTCTCCGGGTTCTCGATTACCATGATGTTCTCAAGAGTGAGCCAATTCAAACAGAAGGAGATGTGGACCTGGACCATGGCAGACATTCCTCCCTGCAGCCTTCCTTCACTGTTACTCCCATCCCACCCTGCTTGATATATTACTCATGTAATTGGACTCAGAGAGCCTGGGGAGGGTCGTGCAGCTCTTGATAATTCTAGACAAACCAGACATCCTCGCCTCCCTTTATGTCAAAGGGGGTCAAAGCCATATCTGTCCTCGATATTATTTATTTAAACTCAGGCAAATATTGGGCCACAGCATTCTTAAACTTTGTCTTTTTTGTGGTTTAAACAGGGATTAATTGATTGAGATGAGACAGAAAGCGCTTTGACAGGAGTGGGCGCTTCAAGGCTGGAGCAAGGACGCAAACTGAGTCCTCACAACACAGTTATGGATTATTTATCATTTATTTGGACACCACTGTGTTTTCTCATGTAGTGTGATGAAGCGAAAATTAGAAACACTTCAGAGACTTACTACAATATTTAAAAGACAATTTGGTTGTCAGTATCGAGGCCATATAATGATTAAATAAACAAGCCGCTCTCTTGGTTATCTATTTCCTTTTCATTTTCAGTAGCGTTCCAGCCTTTGTTATTCTACTGCAGTTTAAAAAAAAACACAAGACTCTTTGAGGTAGCACGGCTTTCACCTCACCTTTTCGGCTCTCTAAGGTAGCGTGCCGGACAGTGTTTGTTCTGTTATAGGATCTTACAGCTGACTGCATGTGTGTGTGCATGTGGGTATTTGTCTGTTGGTGCAGAAAGAAAGAAATGGCGTGTGCTCTGGTGTGCACACAGACACCTGTATGCCTGTACATGTCTGTGTGTGATAAAGGTAGACTTCTATCAGCGCGGATCTAGCACGTGACCACATGCCACACCTGCTTATTTCAGAGGATGTCAGCTGGATTGAGAAAACAAACTGATCTGATCCACAAATCATGTTTTATTTGGTGTCTTCGTAGGCTTGCTGTGAAAAGCATGATCGCCATATCAAGCACTGGTTTATACCTAGAGCTGATCATTTTGAAAGCTGCCCTGTTCCCTCAGGATCAGTAAGCATTAAATAAAATTACAGTTTTATTGTGCTTTACATTTAGCTTGAATTAATAATACATTTGTACTTGAATTTTATTCGATTTTTTTTCATTAACATTATAACAAAAATATTATTAACAAATTACTGTAAATTTTGTTTAAACCACCAATCAGTGTATCAGTTGAGGTGGTTTGGGACATACTATGTGTATACATGTGGTGCTAGAGAAACGTTATTACACATAATGACAATAGCCTACATAAAATGGCAGCCATCCTTTGATATCCACCAATATCTGTGACATACAGTATAATGCAGTTACCATTTATCAGAGCAAACTCACTCAACTGTGGTTTCATTTTACAGGCAGCATGGCTCTCCATAAGTCCTGGACAAAGTAGGGCGTAGTGTCCTGGGTTTTATGTTCTCACTCTGATATTCACGTGTATATCCTTACTGGCAGCTCGCCATGGAGGGACAGAAGGGGCCAACTTCAGATATGAGTTTCACAAACCTTTTTTTGTGCATTTTGTGCATAAACAGTCCTTTTGGTTAAGCAATAGCTGGCATGATAAAAAAAAAAAAAAAAGCTGAATATCAGTCTTGTCAAGTCCAGAGATTGGGAGGATAACTACTAGAATTCCTTTTCCCCTTTACTCCTACTGTCTTTCTCCGTGTCCACCTCCGCAAGTAAATGTGTTTAACTGCCAGCAACTCCTTAAATAAGTAATCCAAAAAGGTCTGATGTTGCAGCTATGACAAAAACACGCAGAAGGCGCTCCTCCAGATTAGATCCTCTTTGCTTTCGTTTTGACCCCCCCCCCGGCAGGATGATGTAATTTGCTTGAATCTACAAACACTCTTGAAAGTCAGTGTTGAAGAATGAATCGGTTTTATGTTGTAGCGGTGCTATGATTAAACTTGGGTTAGATTTAGACACAAAAGCAACTGCGTGGCTTAGGTTATAGTAAATACTTTACTAAATTTTTCATAAGGTTATAATAAAGCAACATAAACATAACTAGAACGTAACTAGAATCTAAATAACTATCTTTATGATGAAATAAGTCAACCATGTAATTTTTCTGGAATTTACCACCATGATGGTTTGATGGTGACCAGCTGGCAAACTTTAGGAATATTTGATAATACGGATTAATATAATGCATCTCTCTTTGTTTACCACATACATTAGTGTTGTCTGTGCGAAACCTCTTCGAAAGTTCAATTAAAGCTTAACTCTGCAACCGGTTTGGTTTACACAGAGGGCAGAGGATTGTCTGATAGTACATTTATCATCCCTTAATGATATCCACCTGTGAAGACAGCGGAATGGGGGGCTCAGGGGCTATCGATCATATTCTGAGGCAGGAAGGGGGGAAACACCAATGAGGCTGTCAGATGAGTAGGCGAGGAGACAGATAGGCCTTGATAAGTTACAGACCATTAAAGCATGCCGATAATGTCAGAATAGAAGCCCAGAGAGAGACATAGTCAGAGCCATCTACAGCGATATTAGACCTTTTTTTTTTTAAACAAAACAACTGGCAGATCAGAGAAACTCCAGCTGGAAAAATTTGAGCTTTCAACTTTTCTGAGAGACAAAAAGATAGAAAGAAGGGGGGGGGCAAGGGTCAGACTTAGTATGCAAATGATTTGTTTTGAGATCTTCTTCGAGAAGCAGATGGGTGTAATTTGTTCTGAAACAGTCAGTGTGGTGCAATATGAGAAAATAAGACTTTTAGATACTTTACTGTAGCTGTCTAAACTTTTTGGCGTTCTCTTTCAAGTGGAAAACATCTGTGGATGCAAGCTAAGAGAAAATCTAAGAATAACGCTTAAAATTCTTATGTAGCCCTGATAGTGAGACATGCATCAGAGACTGCATTTTGAAGTTGTTCTTATTTTAATTAATATAAATTACACGGACTCAGTATCAGTTTGTAGCCTACTAAGATACAACTGAAAAATGTTGGCACAAAAAAGCACATATGGTGGAGCAGAGTTTTGAGCTTTAAATAAAACTCCAAATCCACACATTGTAGTATTTAATAAAACAGCAGAAGAGCCGGGATAACAGCCATAAAACAAAAAAGACTGTTGGCAGGGGCCTCGAACCGTTGTCTCAAGGTTACCGAGGTATCTGCTGAGATGGCTGTGAACAGGTGTACCGATGCCCTGTTAGCCATGTTAATGAAATCATTAGTGCCAGGCTTCTCGGTGCTAGTGTCTCCATGGGACTGGAAGGAACTCTCAGCCGTCTGTTTTGCTCACCTGTCACACTTGAGATGACTCTCATGATTTAATTAAGTAAACAAATGCCACCACAAGCTCCCCTTTGACAACATGGCTGAAACATGGCTCAGGTGCGCTCATTTGTTGAAATAAATGATGCTCTCATAAAGTAATGTGACGTGTTTTAAAAGAATGCATGAATTGCCCTGAATATAAATGTTAGAAGGTACTTGTACTTGTACAGCCCTTATGTGGTGTTAGGTGATATAACATGATTCTTTTTTTTTTCTGCTGCATGCAAACAAGACAGAAGGAAATTTATCAGGATGGGTCATGAAATCTGGACTGTGCAAGTATCAAGTACTACCTCCAATTTCTTTATATTTTGCTTTCAAGTGGTCTTGAGTTCTTTTTTGGACATTGGCTGTTTTACACTCATTTTCAACCCAGTCCTAGTACCTGAGCAGTTTCAGAGGAAAGCTTATTGTTTTGTTTTGTTTGTTTGTTATGCTACTTCACACAGACCTATGAATCCCTCAAGAATAAAAAAGCAACTGATTAAAGGAATAAACCAGTGTAGTCTAAACATAACACAAAGCTTAGCAATGAAACGATTTTCAGTTTTAAATTGTATTTTTAGATATTTTGTTACAAGAAAACACATAATTTGCTCTTATTTCTTTAGCTGAATCTACAAAATGCCAAAGATTACAATTTCATAGGAAGAAATGGAAGAAATGGTCTTTCTAAGGAAACAAGGGAGAAAAGGCTAGAAAATCTGTGGCTACATGTCTTATCAAGGGATGAACCCAAACTTTAAATAATTGATTTAAATCATCATTAACATATATGGAATAGGTCAGGATAGGTCTACCTCCTGAGCTACAGCCACCCCAATAAAGGATGGGGTGGCCATTACAAAAAGCTTCTAGAATTGTGCAGACTTTTTGCTGTATATACTGTATTTCCATCTATGTTTGCACGTTTTAATACATTTTCTACTAAAGAAAAGGGGGGAGACTCAAAACGTTTGCACAGTACTGCACATTTTTGAGTGCTTAAGAAAGCAGTTGTGGAAAAATCTGACTCAGAGACACTACAATGCACAGCAAAACTTGCTAATTTTATTCATTCTGACCAGCATTTATTTAAAACTATGTCCACCCCAGGTATTGTGAAACAGTGTGACAAAAAAGAATTCATATTTAAAACTAATTATTAAATATTTTAAATCAACTAGCAGGTAGACTATTTTGTGTTTGTGTTAGTTTCATGTGCTTCATAAATAATTCTTTGGCCAAAACAAACCCATTTCAAGATATGGTGCAGACTTGCACAATGCTATTAAAAGACATTTCTCCCAAAATGAGTACGTAAAAGGGCAAACATTAGTGTTGTGTGATACTGCAAATTTTGCTATTGATCCGATACCAAATAAATACAAGGCCAGCCTGCCAAAACCAATCATTTTAACCTATAAAGGCAAATTATGTAGGAGAGAGCTGTGTGTCATGATAAATCATCATTAATTTGCAAATTCTAAACATATTATAATGACCACTAAATCACTGTGATTTTTACTTTCTACAATAATTGGTATGTTTTGTTAACACATCAAGACGTACCTTTCAGCTTTTCATGAAACTGGGTTTTTTGGAGACGTGGAATGTAAATGTGTCCAACTCTAACGCACTTTGGGTCAACTTCTGTTGTTTAAATGTGCTATATATAGGCTGTAAATAAAGTCAACACAAAAAGGTTCATTTTTCACAGTGCATGTTTGTGGTATATTTTTTCATTTCCCAAAAAGTAATTTATTCAATACAATTCAGTGGGATACATACTGACCTTAAAGGATATCAGCAAAGTATCGATCCTATCGTGCCAGTATTAATCTGATAATAGTATCAGCATTGATATTGACGCTATCCATATTTGGATCGATCCGCTCACCTCTAGCAAACACACTGCCATTCAGCTACGCAAAGTTACACTCATGCACACATTTTACATTAAACCATAATTATTCTAAATTGCATCAGGAGTTAAGGAGGATGTACATACAAAGCTGTCAGTCATACTGGCTTTCACTCCAGTTCATAAAACGTCCATCTGTAGAAGTGTTCTGACAGCCAGATTCACATGCCCAGTTTATCTTGCTCATTTTATCGAGCATCTTTTCCAACAGAAGACAGAGAACAGTGTAGTGGAATTGATTGGTTGTCAGCCTGCAGAGTAATAGCTGTGCTCATTTTGCATTGAAAATACATATTTTTCCCCCCTTCTGCTTAGAGAGACTGATGCCATGATAAGAGGGAGCAGCGTGATCAATGAACTGCTACTCTCTTTCCCACAATGAATGTTTCAGCGTATCACCTGAGTTGGGGCATATCACACACCTCCAGTGAGGCATGCAGCACTTATGCTGCCAGTTCTGAGGACTAATGGACATATGAGGAAACCATAGGCGCTAAGATGGAAAAATAAGAACAAAGAAAGGAACAATATGTTGATCACACCTCTGAAGCAAGGAGCATTGCTGAAAAACACTATGAGATCCATTTACTTGTCACTTAACACACACAGACACTCGGCAGTTTTCCAAGCCTGAGCGTTGTGTTTTTCATGAGTCCTGCAGTCAAACAATGCCACATTCAATCTGCATTCCTAGACTTAACAAGAGGCTGATGCAAATTAAAGTGGCATTAATTTCATTACAAGCTAGGAACAGTGAGAGATGAGGGGAGGAAAAACCCAGAATAATTCAACTGAGAGGCTGACAGCTAACAGAGAAGGTAGCAGTCTACTTGCCTGCAGCTGTTACAGTACAGAAGTCCGAGAATAACCCAAGAAGAGCAGTATTTTTTCTTCTTTACAACATGACAGCCATTGGCTAATGTGATGCAGCTACTCTGTAAGCTGACATGCATTCTTAGTAGCACTTCAAATCTCTGCCATTAACAAGTGGAGCAGTTCTTTTCTGTCATTAACAATAACATACCCATGTATTTTTTTTTCTTTAACAGTGGAAGGTGTTAGATTGTCAAACATTGCAAGATACAACATGCAATAGCATTTTTAAATTTTTTTTAAATCTTGTTTGTTTCCCTGTAAATGGTAGCCCCTTGCCTTTCCCCTGCTGCCACAAACTGCTAGGGTTATTTTGGGTGATTGTGTGAATGTGTGTTGGTACTTGAGTCTCAAGTGGATTGCTGGCTCTGACAGGAAGGGAAGCTCACAGACATCCTTTAAGTGGTGATTTACAAAGCGCATTGCATAGCTCAGAGCATCAGTGACCTCATGTCACTGCTGGTTTTCCACGTGGAAACATGGAGAAGCTGGTTGCACATAATATGGTGCCATCACTGCAGCATGTCACAATAAGCACTCATAGTATCCAAACATAAACTTTGCCAAGAGTGTTTAGGGGGAGCAGAGTTGGAGCAGAGTTGTGTTAAGGTGTGTGTGCAAAATCTGCTTGTCATGTGGCTGTCTAAATGTATACGTGCGCCGAAGAATAACAAAGAAACCTAGAGCCAAATAATCATTAGCAGTCTGGTGTCTGAGGCTGAAGAGTGGACAGATTTGTGACATCAAAGGAGCTCCCATACTGTGAACACCCATGCAGCAGCCTTCTCCATTGCACAATGGTGAAATAATTAGCTTCCAGCTCTTGCGTGAGAAATGGAGACAGTATCTGTTTAGCACAGTTTTATGAACTCTCCAAAGCAACTCAGCCAGTTATTAACTGCAGTGTTGAGTGGTTTTTACATGTTTATGTACATTTCCAGTTTGATCATTAGTCCCTTGGCAAAGGGTATACGGGAGTATCATTAAAATTGCTGGGTAATGTGGCCGGGCTTTACTTGACATTAAATGCTATATACAGTAAGTTGCACACAAGTCTGTTGCTTTGATGGAGGCCACTAATGGCTTTGAGTGAGGCCCAGTGAAGTCAAAACATTCCTGAACATAATGGTATTCCATTACACCAATAATTATTTAACCCCTTGTGCAACACATACACTCAGCTTGTTCAACTGAAGCTAAACTCATGGTATCTATGATTTAAAGTCTCTAGCATTGTCTGTATGGTTGCAGCATTTTTGAAATGCATAAATACAAGCTTGTGATGGCTTGCGTGGCTATCATTTGCATTCTTGTTCCAGTGTTGCTGCAGGTTAATCAAGATAATGAATAACACAGGAGGAAGTGGTCAAATGTTATTCATAAACATAATAATGGAGACTCTGTTAGTTATATAACAGGTAAAATTATTCTAATAAGTGTTTTGTAATGCTAGCAGAGTTAAATAGGAATAAATGACTGTAGTTAACGTTCACATGGATCCAGCCCATGCCATGAACATGGCAATTCAATTTTAAAAAAACCTTTTTTTGAGGGGGGACATAGAAAGTAACATTTGGTGACTTCAAGAGACTACAGGTGAAATAACCAATATTTAGGGAGCAGAGATAAACTTTTCTCCTAATTTGCAGTGAGAGACAACCCCTGATTGACCTATGAGCTGGTAGTAAATGCATTAGATTGTTACCTGGGCAACTGAAGCCTGGCATTTGTATACTTTACTTTATGTACTTTCATTTTTAATTTATGTACTTTACTTGAGTAGTTTTTTTTTCCTGACAACTTTTTACTTTTACTCCCTACAAATGTCTGTACTATTTTCAAAATAGGCTCGCTACTTTTGGTTTGATGCATGCGAGGGGAGTCATTATTTCACGTCACTGCGAGCCTCCAAACATCAAACTGATTTGAGCCTAAACACATGAAAGGCAGTCGTGTTCATGTATTATTCACCAGGGAATGTTGCATAGAAAGATATGACGTGTGCGAAAGTCAGGGATTGAACTGGGACGGTGTTTTTTGTTGTTTTGTTTTGTTTTGCCACAACACCGGAACGACTGCAGGTGTCCATAAGATGTGTTTACGGTACTTCGGCATCTAGCTAGCCCTACAGAAGACGAGAGAGCATGAAAGGGAGTGGCGTTTTTAGGTAAATGTTAGGTAATTTCAAATGTAACGTTTCCTTTTTCTTTTTTTTAACTGAATATATGTACTGTATGTACTGCTGACTTTGTTTATGTCCTCTACACATAAAACTTTTTGAAAAACAGTCACTTTTGCCTGTGTCCATAGGCTTACTGAAAATTTCAGCTGCATTTTTCAAAATGGATCTAATTATAAGAACAGGTTTTTATGAAGGATTAATTGTATGTCACTTTAGCTTGTGTGAGGCTGGTGGTAGGCTTGTGTTGGACTGGCATTTATTTTTTTAGTATTCTTGAGGAATTCACATTGCAACCCATATTTTCCAATACATTCAAATATCACTTTACTCTATGACTTTTACCTACCTCACAACACACAAAAAAAGAAACAACTAACTAGTTAAAAAAATTAACTAGTCTGCATATCTTCGGGCTATTGGAGGAGGATCAAGTACCAAGAGTAATCCCATACAGGCACAGGAAGAAAAGGAAAACTCCACAGAAAAAGGTGTAAGCTGATCAGAGACTTGGAGCAGTAGCAGGATTTTGGTTTATCCAGGTAACTTCAGGGTTAATGCAGGGTTTTCTTACCATGGTGAAAGGCTATAGTAACTTATGATGTGAACCTAATATGCTCCGGAGCAGATTTGTTTCCAGATTAGAGATCACCACCACCTACTGACTAATCTCCAGAAAATAGCGTCACTATTCCTGGAAGATCGCTCTGACCTCTCTGGGGAGAGTAGGAAGGGCTGAAGTTTTTCAGTAGTGTCTAAAGGCTGTGTTTTCCTGATGAGCATCACTAATAAATATAGATTTTTTAATTATTTATTTTTTGCCTGTCCCGTTCGGCACTGTCCCACTAAACATAGATACATTGAAACGACGTCTTTTCTTGGTCATTTTTGTACGTCCAATTTTGGTCCCCTGAAGGTGCAGACTGTAACGTCAGATGACGTCTTTTTCCGACGTCTCCTGAATGTCTAGTATTGACGTCCCCAGGACCTTCGAATATGAGCTAATTCTAGTCCAGATGTGGTTGTTGTGGACGTCTTTTCAATGTCAAACTTAGACTCATTTTCAATGTAGTTTTTATAATGCTTCTACATGTATAGGCTCTGTAGTCCCATGTTTCCAGAGGGTGGAGGCCATGTTTTCTGTAACGAAACAGTTATGTGTGAAGGAAAGCAGACTACATCAACCTACATCTCCAAGATGGCGTGGGCTCTTGAGCTAAACAAAACTGAACAGCTGCTCGGTGGATTTCAAGCAGAAATGTCCTGAGCTTCTCACAGACAGTTTACAAAATGTGCAGATTGACAAAGACTGTTGAGCAGATAGTCCAATTCAAACATACACACTTGCACAAACTTCTCATAGTGTCCGTCACAACTTCTCTCAGAGCAGGATACCA
>VVHJ01007006.1:8159-26772 GCA_015107715.1 Tylochromis polylepis
AAAAAAAAAAAAAAAAAAAAAAAAAAAAAAAATATATATATATATATATATATATATATATATATATATATATATATATATATATATATATATATATATCTCCCAGTGTTTTCTTGTGACAATATAGTTCATCATTATAATCTCAAAATGAGTGCTCACTTGTGGGCAGAAATGCCATTTAGTGAAGCACAGCTTGAGATATTACTATTGACAAGCAATTCTGTTGGAGGCACAGTGTGGACATGACGTGCTTGGGACCATAAAACCAAACTCAGTGAACCTTTGTTCAGCCACCTAAATCCACTGAGCGTCATCTGTGTTGTCACAGTCATTAAGTACACTCTCTTATTCTATCCCAAGCATAGCATTACATTTGAAATCTGTGTATCTTTTGTGTCTTGTTGTGTAGATGGTGGGTTGGGGAGTGGCAGAAATGCTCAGCGAGCTGTGGGAGCTCAGGCCAAACTAAAAGGACAGTTCTTTGCATTCAAGCATTAAGTGCGGAGGAGCAGAAAGCCCTGGAGCCCAGTAACTGTGAACACAACCCCAAACCTGAGTCACTATCCTCCTGCAACACACACATCCCCTGCCCAGCAGACTGGACCACTGGCAGCTGGTCAAAGGTGAGTGTGGGTCAGAATCTGAGGTTCGGGTTTGTCAGTGAGTGTCCGCTACATGTAACCAGAATTACTTACAGCAAGCTTCACATTTGGCGAAAAGGTCTGTCAATAAAAGTTGAAAATGAATTATTTACTGATCATGGAGAAAGTTTTTTCTATTTTGAAAGCATTTGTTCACACAAAACTTTCCACATCTCGGGCTTTTTAAAATACAATTCGGTTGCTATACACATTTAGTGTTACTTATAATTTAAGACACTGCTGGTTGCTTAAATTCATCTCCTCCATAATCTTAACTTCTCAGCCTGTTTGGGACAAGGACAAGTTGAGAAGGATATAGCATGGAGTGAAGGTGTGGCTGAGAAGGTGTAAAGACATATACAAGCAGAAGCTGGCGAACAAACGTCCACAAAAGTGTGGAAGACGGTAAAACCAAAGAGCTGTTCAACAGGTCCGTAACTGGACCCCCTGACGCCCCTCCCCACACAGCACCAATCTTAACACCTCCTCAGCCTTCCTCAGCTACCTCCATTTCAGAACCCCCTTCTGTCCATCCTCCTCTCATATTAACCTGCCTAGACACATGGCTGTCATGACTGGTGAGGTTGGGCTAAAGCTGGAGCGACTACACCAAGTCAAGGCCCCTGATCTCATCAGTCCCAGGGTCCTGAAGTCCTGTGCTGCCCAGCTGTCTAGCATCCTGGAACATCCCTTAAACATGAGCTTGATGCGGGTACCAGCACTATGGAAGACATCGTCATATTGTTTTCCAACAGATTTTTACACATATTGGTCACACATTTTACAGTCTTTGTTATGTTTTTTAAGCACATTGTAAATCTATAGACCTGGGAAAATGTCAGCAGAGTTGTTGATGCATGGCTTAATAATGCTTTTGTCTTTTCTTTTTTTTTCTCTTACAGTGTTCACTGTCTTGTGGAAGTGGAGTACGTCACCGTAATGTTACCTGCTCTAGAAACACAGGGGTTGATTGTGACCCCCAAAAGAAACCTTTAGTTGTCAGTACCTGCTACATCCAGGAATGTCCACAGATAGTCGATAATTTTGGAGGTTTCGACTGGTCTGGAAGTGGCTGGTCAAGCAAAGAAGTGCTTAATGAAATAAACCCCATACCCGAAGTCAAACCTCCTCCCAAGTACAGCACCACCAGAGAGCAACCAAGAATTCATAACGACCTTAATGACATTGTTGAGGGAGATTTCCACTACCACAACAACATTGAAAATATTGATCACTCTCAGGACAACTATGTCCCAGTGGATGATTTTTACTATGACTATAACTTTATCAACTTCCATGAAGACTTGTCAGATGACTTTGAGAGCAATGGAAACAATGCAGAGGACAGTCACGGTTTGAGTGTTTCACAGGAGGTCAAGCCAACCCACAGTGTGAAAGAAGATGCACACATGGAAACTACAGCCGGTCCCACAGCTACTTCAGCCGTTCCAAAGCCCACTGCCTACACTTTGGAAACTGAAAATCCTCAGAACACAAAAATGAACATAACAAAGGACGGTAAAAATGCAGTGGCAAAAGAGGTTTTGCAAACAAATTCTGAAAACTTGGATGACTATCTTTCTGAAGATTTTCTTCTGCCTGTGTCAACCACTCACTCTCCACTATTGTCTACAACTCAGCAATCAAAACCAGCGGCAGAGAAGCATAGCATTCGGTGGCTGCCTGAAAACATTAGTGCAGTGCCTAGTCTGGGTTCCACTACAAAGCAGCCTTTACAGGATGTGAAATGGGGGCAATATGCAGAGGAGGCTGAAAATAACTATGACAGCTTCAGTGAGGAGGAAAATCACACTGAGGATGTCACTATGACTCCAAAACAGACTGTTTCTACTCCGAGACAACAAACAGCTATCAGTACTCCTGACTCTACCATTGAGGGGGCTCGGGAAACAAAGGAACATGATAATTATGACTATATCTCTGCAGACCAAGAGGATGTCGAGAGTCCAGAACCTTCAGGCCCCCACACATCAGAAACCACAATTCAGATTAAGACTGAAGTTCTTCTGGATGAAAATGCTGCAGAAATACCTCAACCCAGTGGGTCAACATTATTTTCAAATGTCTTCACAATGGAGGATATCAACACGGATCAGACTAATTTTGATACATTATACACCACTACCGAGAATTACTCACAGGATACCGGCATAGACCTCAGCACAACCTCACTTCCTGCCTCTGAGGAATCCATTCCTCCCCCCATTTCCTCTCTGCTAATCTCAGGTAACCAAGAGGCCTCCACATCATTAACTGGAACAGCAATCATACCTCCTACTCGGTTTTCTCCAGCTGATTTCCCAACGCATACGACGAAACCGATTCCCTCAAAGCCCGAGTTCACTAAAACAACTGGAACGTATCCCACATCTCAAGCTCCGTTGTTTGATGTAGTGAATTATGACTACAACGAAATAGTCTTTCCACCCGTGGTGAGGAGCAGCATTAACAGTGATCCTGGCGCTTCATACCAGGTTTCAACAAGCTCAGGAGCCACTCCTCAACACAGCACACCATCAGCACAAGACTTGGAATCGCCCACACCTGCTGTGCCCTTTTTGCCAACCCTTCCACCTGTCCTAACATCTGTCCCAACTTACGTCCACACACAAAACACTGCAGCTGCCTACTGGATTGCTGCCAACTGGAGTGCTGTATGTATGAAATTATTTACACCTTTTCTAGTGCATGCTGGTGTTGGTGTTCTTTGTGCATCCAACCATCAAATTGTGTAGCACAAAATGATCCTAATATGAGTTATTATGTTTGCGGGCAGTGCTCCACCACCTGTGGACTCGGTGCTATCTGGAGAACTTTGACTTGCAGTACTGGATCGCAGTCGGACTGTGATCCCGCAAAGAGGCCCGCACCTGCGCAGAGGTGTTACCTGCGCCCGTGCTCTACATGGAAAGTTGGGGAATGGAGTAAGGTGAGACTACTTGTTTACTAGAAAAATTCGGTCTAGACTGAACTTTAATATCTCCGACTGGATTTACAAGTCAAAGCTTTGTGTCTGATATTCTAGTTCAAAGTTGGACAACAGCTAACATTATGCATGGTGTAATAAATGTGGGCATGTTGGCATTTTGATGTTTTGTTTGCATTCAGCTCAGTGTTTATTCAGCCTCATACAAACTCTGATGTGGCCGTAGACTTATTTTTTTGCAACCGTATTTTATAGTTTTTCAATACAAACAAACCGATGCAATGCTCCCCACACCCAGCCCCCTGAGAATACAGATACACGATAGAAAGAAAAAGAAAACGGCTTTGATATAATACATGGAAGTGGATATGAATAAGATAAAGATGATATACATATATGGAAGGAATAAAAGGTCTTTCTCCTTAATTCACCATCAGTTTGAATAAACCACAATTGCATATTCCAAAAACACAAACATCATTGTGACTGCCTCCTTTTCGGGGTTTTTTGGTTTTGGTTTTTTAAACACATTCAATGAAAAGGCACAGAAAGCATTTCTTTAATCCACGTGTTAAAAGATGGAGGTTTGTCGGATTTCCACTGCAATAGAATACACTCTCAGGCCAATAAAGAAGCAAAAGCGAATGTTTTTGGTTGTGCTGCAGGAACCATGACCTCTAAAAGAGAGCCCCTGAAAATGAAGATGTATGGAGACAGTGTTTTTGTTTTTCTGCACAAAAATGACAGGACCTTGAAAAAATATCTTCAAAAAAACTCATCAAAACTTCCCAGCCCCAAAACATATGAGCTAGAGTAGCTGGAGCTTCATGGCAGCGTAAACATGCTGGGGTAACATTAGGATATGTTTTTTACAAGTTTATCCATTGAGCAGTGCAAATGATGTACCATTTTAAATTGAATCAGGCTTTGTTTAATGCAAAGAGAAATATGAAAACATTCCCTGAGGAGGTCGGTGTTTAGATCTTGTTGGCACGCCACATTTGTTTTTCCCCATGAAGATGAATTAATACTCTCAATCTTAGTGCAGACTTGACACATATTACCTTTTGCATAGGGGTAAAGCAAGTTTATCATCCATGTCATTACTGGCTGTTAGATATTGGTGCCTGAAATGCTTAATAAGAAAACTGCTGACTTATAAACTATTTATAAAAACAACTTCTAAAAAAAAAAGTCTGCCTCAAATAACACAAGTGTTCATGTTACAAAAAGATCTCTTAAAAAAGAGCCAGACCACTGTTTTTGTGCGAAGTTTAGAAAAAGAAAGAAAAGACAGGAGAAAGACCAAGGCATGTGTACTTATGGGTCACCTGTCCAACCCAGTAAGCTAAACCAGCATCTGAAAATGAGCGATGTGAAAATATTTTTTCACATCACTTTTTTTCCTACGTGGAATGGACTTGTTCCATACAACGGAAGAAATCAAGTCGTGCAGCTCTGCAAACACAGATTTGGGTAAGAAAACGAGCATCATATGAAAATGGTACAAAAAGTGGAATAAAACCAGTGTTTTGTTTGTGTTAAATCTTCTTGTTTCCAGCTCTCTGTGTAAAACTGAAAGCGATGAGCCTAAATAAGTTAAAGTTGTACCTTTCTGGACAGGTAAGTCAATGAGAAGAGAAGTTGTGCTTGTTATTTAAAGATTTCATGGATGAACACACTTCAAATCATCTGGTCGAAGGTGTACTAAATTAAAGGCAACAGAAATTGCTGGTTGTACATTTTAAAAGCCATCCATTGCCTAACCCGACTAGATACCAGCGTTCTGGGGTGGAAAACACATTAAAGTCACACTACAAATTAAGCTTCTTTATATTCATGGGTTACCCTGATGAAGGCTACAAGTTAAAAAAGCGCAAGACAATAAAGTTGCCCTTTATACTGCAAGTGTTGCTGGTGCTTTATCCTCTTCAGACTTTCTGCTCTTTGTAGAAGTAGGTGAAGTTGTGCCTCTTCTGCCCTCACTAGGGTGTAAAGCTGGTTTCTAGCAGGTCCACAATAAACATCCAGGAGCCAGCTGGTACGTTTTAGATGTTTACTAACACTGTAATACAGAAATGGAAAAACAATATGTTACATTTATGACGTAATTGACAATATCAAACACTGAGTCATGAGTCATGCACATCACACGTAAACACAAAACATATCCCGAAACCTTTACTGATTATTTGCCCCAGGTATCTAGCAGTTAGCTCAAGGCTAACATTACATTGGAAATGGCATAGGTGGGCTAACACATTAGCATCGCGGCCGTTTCTCACACAAAGCTCTCAACTGTTACACAAGACTATTACTGGTAAGCTCAACACAGCACATAGCTACTACTTACTGGCAGGTGCTCTTTCAGGCTCAGCAGGGAAAAAATGAACAAAAAGTGGAAAAGACAGTAGTTTGGCTTAAAGTGGCTTTTCAGTGGAAAGGAACTACAGCAAGTCTGCTGGTACAAAAAAACACATGGCCAAATTCACATGCTTTCCTTTAGGGGGCAGCACAGTGCCAGAAAACTCTACTCTGTCCCCAATTGTTGTGCTGTGTTTTCACAGTGTTCCAGGAATTGTGAAGGTGGCATTAAATTGCGAGAGGTTCAATGCTTTGACCTGAGGGACCAAAGATCCCTTCGACCTTTCCACTGCCGAGCCATGTCCTCCAGGCCCCAAACAAAGCTGCCCTGTAACCTTCAGTCATGCCTTGAATGGTACACCTCCTCCTGGGGTCAGGTCAGTAATATAAAACAAAGGGTTGGTGAAATTGTGATGAAATGCAGTTCTGTATACCCTGATAAAAGTTTCTAAATCCAATAAAATAAAAAGACAATGCAGTATTAAATTTGAGGTCAGATTAGTTAGCATATCTGACGGGAGTGTACTTTGTGTATTTTCAAATAAAATAATCATTGGAGTGGGGAAAAGAAACAAATCTGGAAGACAGTCAGCTGGTAGACACACTGTGTTTGTCTATGATTGCCTGCACCCAAGAATATGATTTTGGCTGCAGGGTTAACATTTATTTGACTCCCTGAAGAATGTGACGTTTCCGAAGACTTTGTTCTTTTAAGTGGCTTACCACATCATTTTTATGTTACGAAAATGGTCACAGTTAAAGGATTATCAATCTCAAAGAAGCCTCCACAATTTAATTTTTATCAAATCAATTTAAAAAAAATAGCTTCTTGGAAAGTTTAGAGGGGGAAAAAAGGCCATTAAATGTCACCTGTAGGAACTCCTTGTTGAATTCAAATTTCTTCTTGCATCTAAGCTTAGCAGTCATCTCAGTCAAGGCTATAAGACGTTACACTTCAAAGTATAACAACAGAGCTTCTATTATTTGTACAATATGGGCATGCCCCTCATTATAGTTCGCCGATAATATAGGTGCGTCCACATGGCTGTCATGATTTGATGTAGGTGTGTTGTGCCAGTAACACAGCTATAAGGTTGGGGTTTTTTCCTTTTAACAATGCTATGAGAGCTTGTCATCAGATGCTGAAAAACGAACAGGCTTATAGGAGTCAGTCAGAGGCGTATTCATGGAATCTATTTTCAATTTTTACTTAAGCCATCAAATTATTTTTGTTGTACTCAGGTGTTTTTGATGGGGGGATTACTGTTCTTTATTTAAAATGCGGTGTTGTGTTTTGTGGATTTTTCAGCATCTCTGTTATCCCCTTGGATTTGTTTAATGTCTGAAATCCATAGAATCAATCAGTCAACCTAAACATGGAGATTTACAGCCTCCATATATTTGCTATTGTTTTCTGGGTTGTTCAGTGCTCTGAGGTGTGTGGAGGAGGTCAGCAGCAGCGTATCGTCACCTGTCCAGAGGAGGATCGATGCGACAGAGACCACGAGCCCAGCAACATCCAGTCATGTAATAGCCATCCTTGTGCTCAGTGGCTTACCGGATCATGGGGACAGGTACACTACGAAAAAATCAAGCATTGTTGATTGCATTTAAAAACCAGTATCATGAGAAGGTCCCTGTCGTTGGTGAAGTATTATTGCTTGAGGTACATAAGGATCACGATTACATTTTAATTACCTTGCATACAAGAATATAAAATAATTTGATGTCAATCCTGCGATCAATTTTCAAAACTCTTTCTCTGTTGAGGATATTTCATACAGTCCTTTTTGGTTTTTTGGTTTTTCTGGAGTAGAAATCCTAAAACAAAAATTGCAATCCTATAAAAGAGTTCATTGCAGACTATGCACAGTGTATTGCCAATGTAACGTGGTCACCAGACCAAAAGGTTTTCACGAATCTTTCAGGGGAATTCATGAGACACCCAGATGAGCAGCACAAAGCATTTGAGTAGGGTTTGGGGAGAATCAGTGAATCGGCACCAATCAGGAGTGCTGAGGCATTATAGCCTCTCAGTTTCACCTTTTAGATTGAGAATGTCAAAACTATACTTTTCTATTAACTGACAGCTGAAGAAATTCTGCACATCTTGTAATATTTTAACTGGTGCCACACTGAGATCATCGCAGCAGAGTTATTTTATTTGTCGGCACATTGAAGCAAAAGCCTTATTCATGCTGTGGAATGATGTCACTGAAGGGCAGGCAGGCGTCATTAAGCCTTCTTACTGTGAAATATGTCCAGAAATTAAGAATAACAATTTTTTTTTCAAATTTTTCCTAGTGGCCCTTGAATCTCTAAAGATTTCCACTTGTATTTTCTTAAAATATACTTCATAAGCAAATCCTAAAATTAGTTATTTATTTTACTGAAATGGCCTTTATTTATTCATCACTGCACACTGAGCCTGTTGAAATGTGGCCTGTAATGGTCAGTCATAAACTTGGAGAAGGGTTTTGGGAACACTGATAATATTGTACAAGATAAATGTTTTTTCACTTTAAAGAAAAAATGCGTTGCCTTTAAAACACGTTGAAATTGTTTGCCTTTCTTCATGCAGTGTTCAGCTTCTTGCGGAGGTGGAGTGCAGCATCGACTTATTAAATGTGTTGACACCAGGGCTGAGACAGGTGGAGGAGTTGATCAAGCTCTATGTCACCATGAGCCACCGCCTGAGAGCACCCGAAAGTGTAACACGCGGTCGTGCGAGAGCGTCCAGCCTGGTGAGTAAGTTCAAAAGGGGAAAAAATGTGGTCATTTGGTTAAATACTAATATAGCCCCAATTCCACAAAAGTTGGGATGCTGTGTAAAATGTAAATAAAATTAGAATCTCATGAACACATATTTTGTTCACAGTACAACATATAAAACAGTGAATGTATAAACTGAGAAAATGTACGATTTTAAGCATCTCCCCTCAGTCGCTAAACATCTGTGAACTGTGGAGACCAGCTGCTGGAGTTTTGGGAGATGAATGTTGGTCCATTCTTGTTTGAAAGAGGATTCTTGCTGCTGTGTCTTGTTTGTCGTATTATTTGTATCATGATGCTCCGAATGGTTTCATTTGGAGTCTTCTGCTGCGAAGCCGTGCCTTGATAGCTACAGTATGTAGTTTAGTTTAGCTTTGTCTTGCTTAAACGCACACAGCCTTCCCTGAAGAGAAGTCATTTTGGGAGCATATTTTGCCTTTATATAACCTTTTATATACCTTTTAACACTGATGGCCCTTTTGCAAACTCCCAATGTCATAGACACTGTTGCCTATACCATCGGGCTTTTGGACTGAGTCCTGAGAACGAGCCAAATGGTCTCTCTCCATCCATGTTTTTCAAAATTAAAAAAGAAAAAGTAAAAACAAAAGAATTATTTTGATTTGTCTGATCACGGAATAGTTTTCTAGAGAAGACGACAGCATTTCTGGATTGTGTTCACCTTTGGCTGCTTGTCTGCACGATGAAGGTTTAACCTGCATTTGTGGATGCCACAGTGAACCCTGTTGAGATTTATTACTGCCAAATTCAAAATGAGCTAAAATTTTGAATGAAATCGTGAAATGTCTCACTTTAACCATTTAATATGTTTTCGATTGTGATTAAAATGTACTCTTAGGAGGTTTCCAAGTCATTGCATTCTGTTGTCATTTACATTTTACACAGTGCCCCAACTATTTTGGAATTAAGGGTTGCATAATGTGTGTTTATATTTATTATAATGATTATCCAGTTAATCCTCTATTTGTGTAACACGCTAACAGAATTATTGTGATAATCATGATTACAAAGAGCACTTAAAGATGGTGTGCCTGCTGCTGACAGTTCAGTTTAAGAGATTAAATTAAAAAGATTGTGAGGATTAACAGATTTATATTTTGCTGCTGGCGGCATGTGTAGTTGCTCTCACTAAGATATGTTGTTTTTTTTTTTACTTTCCCCGAATATTATATGTCAGTGTTAATTACATTTTAACTGCAACTCTAAGAATGATCAAAACACACTTTCGTAATGGTCAGTGTCCTGCAGCCATTAAATTGCTTTGTGTGGTCGGCTTCACCTCCTCCGCCACAGACCTCTATTGGCAAAATGTAGGTCTACGTCGTGTTCTGTGACAGAACAAACTCGTATGCAACACGTGATTAGACAAAAGTAACGTGTAATTTACATGTAAATACAAATCTAGCACTCCACCAGCACTTTAGCACTTTATGCTGTTGATGCTGCAGCCTTCAGGGTGTTTGTGAAGTGACGTAAGCGTCATACCTTCCTTATTCAGTAAGTACAGTATTCAGTGAGGCTTGGAATCATTTTATTTTCCCAGCATGTCAAATTAGTTTTTTTTTTCTTAGATTTATACAAATTATTTATTAAAACTGTATATGGCTTCACCAGTCTTCAGTTTTGATGAATACTTTTACTGACAGCCTTGGACTGAAGAAACTTTTCTTCTATAGAAAAATAAATAACATGCTTTAACTGCACACGAACATCCGACACCTTTGCAGTTGGTTGTTTGTATCTTACTGCACTGTAATTGTTTTATAAGGTAAAAGGCTGTTGAGTTCGTGTATTGTGAGCTATTTTGCCTTTTATTGTTGACTTGCTGAAATGATGTGATACACGCATGGCTCATATCAAACATTACCTGCTGAGACATGTGGTGTTTATTATTACCAGCCCACGTGATCGGTGCTAAGATCGGTGTGTGAACTTTCTTGCTTCTTTGCGTTAGGTCCTGAAATCCCGAGGGAGATTGCAGCATGAATTTGATTCAGTTAACGTGGGAGAAAATGTGTGACACCAGTAAGCTGAAGATAAAATTTCAAGATCCACTGCTTCTTTTTCTGGGTGTGAGGGTACTGGTTAAAATGGCAAACGGAGGCAATTACGTGGACCTTCAACATCAGTTAAGATTGTAATTCCTAATTTCTAATCTATCAGCGTTTCTTTAAAGATGCCTCGTCACAAGATGAGTGGAAAGACTGAGTACATTAGCCTGAAAGCCCTTCTTTGTTAACTGGGCACACACAACTTCTTTTTCAAACGAAGACAAGAAGTTGATATTTGCATTCAAAGCTACCATTCAAAACGGGAAAATTACTGGCTGTGCGTCATCCTTTCTTCACTCATTCTTATTGGATCAAAGTTTTCCCTTTCGATCTTTTTTCTTAAGTACGCATCTGGCTCTACAATAGCCTCTCGCTATTGTAGATGATTGTAGATGAAGGTCATCTGCACAGAGTGAAGTATAGCAGCCGTTTTATAACATAAGTGGTTCTCACTGCTAACTATTCAGTGAATACCTGTGAGGTAAAGCATGCCCACTCAAACCTGGTTATGCCATAACAGTAGCACTAAAGGTGTTTAGTGTAGAACATGCTTTTTAAAATATTTTAATATTAATATAAAAGGCACTGGCCTCCAAAAACTACTGCATCTCCCGTTTACATGTGTGTCTTCTGCCATTAAACAATCACCTGTTGCACGTTTACTTTCAGTTATTTTGATCTGGGCCACAGCAGTTCATTGGCATTTCTGTTGTCTATATCAGAAATGAAATCGCAGTGTTCCTCAGAGGGCAGCCTGTTGGAGTCTGAATGCCATCTTTGCTGACATTTTGAAAGCACAGAGTAAAAGCGTAATGATAAATATTTGAGGCTTGTGTAACGTGGCAGCAAATATTTGGCCATGTTAGCTTTGTGTGTCACCCTCATTTACAATCAATAATGTGTTTGTGGATTTTCATTGGAATAAGGTAATCAGATGGTGGCAAAGGTTGTTTTTCCTTCCTGTTGTCAATAAAGCCTGTTTAAACTGATTAATGCTCTGTCAGTGCGTTGGAGTACAGAGCAGGAACATAATATCTGCTCAGCCAGGAATGTGATGTTACCTCCTTTTTTTTATTAGCATACTACTGATTTATTGAGTAGTGCACATGATTATAGCATATAAAACTAAAACCAGTGACTCATTGTGTGCTAGCTAACATGAAGTGGAGAAAACCTAATGATACTACACTTTAAATGTTGACTTATGATATTTTTTTTTAAATATGACATTAAGGGATGTTATTGTAAACAATGATTAGGATCACTAAAGAAACATATAAAATAAACAAAGCTTCCATTGTGACCTTTTTAAACGGATGATATAGAAGGGAAATACTGAAGATAATGAACAAGAAAATATTTGGAGTGTGCAAGATACCTGTGTAAAATCCTACAACAGTATAACAGATTTTAATGGAGTTAAGTGTGACCTTGCACCGTGGTTTTGGCACCTGTTCAAATGAGCTCATTTCTTGTGACATAAAGCAGTACTCCTGTCTAATCACTTGAAGTATCGCGCCACATCACAGCTTAAAGACAGGTATTAATTGAGTGTTGAACCAAGAGTGATCACAATTATTAATTGGACATAGGTCATAAACATTTCTTGCTAACAGGGGACCAGACGTGACGGAAATGTAAAGCGATGGAGGAGATGCGTTTCTGTGATCCATATATTTTAATTACAGCTCTTTTAAGAAAAGAATTATGATCATTAAATTCCTGCCACAAATTCAAAGGTGCGGTGTGCGTTTGCATGGTCAGTAATGGAGAAGTCCGGGAATCTTATCAGATATGAATTAGACAACATGCCATCTGAAATTTAATGAAATCAGGATATGTGTCAATGTACCACTGTGATATTTTAACAGACGTAACAAACAGTGTAATAAAACCGAAAAATCAACCCCCACCCCCCACCCCCCGCTGCTCTAATTAAAATCCTATGAGATGTGGAGTGGAAGATGAAGAAGGAAAAAAAAAACCTGTGACTTTCATTGAGAATGCGCTGTGATGTGGCACAAAACGTGTAAAAACATGTGTGGAGCTGCATGAAACCAAGATATATTTTGACTCCAGTATGACAGACAATATACCAAGGCTGCATGTCATTAATGTCCTACTAGGAAGCAGTGGTTGGTTTTCCTCTCACCAAGATAAGATGAAATTGATGTGAGATCATCCTTCACATGGACATTACACGTGCTTTAGAAGCAGGGATGCGTTCGTTGGGACAAAACCAGTGTGGCATTTTCTCCCTCTAAGTTTGTTGATTACGCTCTTTTTAAGAGCTCAGTCTGCCATACACCTCCCCCTACAGCCTTAACCACAGCAGAGGCCCTGAAGTCCTGATCATAAACTCTGACTGCAGAATTAATATGGATGTTTTCCTTGAACATCAACAATCACATTTTACTTTGTTTACTGGATTTTGTTTGTTTGTTTTTAAATTGGATATGTCAGGTTTTTGTCACTGAACTCGCTGTAGATCTCAAGTCTGTTTTTGGCGGGGTCAACCAGATTGTTTGAGCTCATCAAGTATTGTCAGAAGTAGCTTGAAAAATCCACGAGGATATGCCTTCACAAAACAAACGTATAGCATTTAAACAAACGTTACCTGTAAGCAGAGAGCTAGAAAGCTGTATGTGATGCATCAAAAACTTACAGTGACAGGTTTACATATGGTTAATTTTCTTTTTTTTTCATTTATTTTTAGTCTTTATTTTTTAAGTTCCATATATAACATCTGTGGTGTACTCCTACGGGTAATCTGCTGGCAATTAAACGGCTTATTGACATTTTAATTTCAAAAACTCTTCTGTGAGCCTCTCAGGGTTCACGGTGCTCTTGTTGATAAAAGTGGCAGCAGATTGATGATGTGCTAGAAATAGCTATTTTTCTGAGAAATCTAGATCTAGCACAAAGTCAGTGACACAGTTTTGCCAAAATATTAAGACGCTTCTCTCGTCTTGACTTTATTTATTGATTGATTGATTGTCGTGTTGTCATAAACAAATTGCATTTGTGCTTTGCACAATCACAACTTCTAAGCAACCTTTTAAGTCAAGAAGACGTAAGGCCGGTAGGATCATAATTTACACTTAAATAAAAGAAAAACTTCCAGGTTTATTTTTTGTAAGCATAAACATTAATTGCTGCTTCGTTTTCATTGAGTATTGAAAAACAGCCTGCAGGTTATATTGCTCATTGTTATGTTTGTCTGTTTAAATGGCACACCACGTCTTTCAGACAGATTAATGGTATGAAAGTGTAGGCTATTATAATGTTAGTTAAATTAGAGGGTGCTGGTCTCGGGATAGGAATCTGTCAGTCTTGAGTTCATTTCGACTTTAACATTGATCTGAACCTCACTCAGTTCCAAGACTAAAGGTGTGCCTGGTGAATATCACTGAAATTCTCAGTTCTCAGTGTGCTGAGTGTGATGCATATGTATAATATTGTCCTTAAAGTAATGCTGGACTGTTGCTTTAATAGACATGTGCTGTTTGTCGTGCCTTCAGGGCAGAGCAGAGGGATTTGCAGGCCAGCACAGCAACACTGTGACATAAGTTCTGCGGTCTGCGGTCTGCAGTTTGTGCATGTTGTCTGGGAAAGGCCACAGGGAGAATAGTGGGAGGTCAAGCAGATGCATGACCTACATACAGTCTAAAAGTCTGTCTGCAGACAAACATTCCCACAGCACAGAGTTAATGCAGGATACTAATGAAGTTTTTGTATAACTTTTGCAACTCTTACTTTTATAAAGGGTTCTGTCTTGTTTTCATAATATATATCATATTTCACTTAAAATTAAAATCCAAATAACGTATCTTGGAGTATATAATAGAGAAGTGCCATATATGGGGCGGGGCGTGGGAGTGGGGTCTGCTCCTCAATTTCATCTGCAAACTAGCAGCCCACATGCCCCTCAGAGAGCATGCATACTTTACTGAAATGGTACATCATTCACCAGTGGAGGAGTTTGGAGGCCACAAAAAACATTAAACTATTCTCCAGTTGCTGTTGAACTCCACAGACCAAGCAGAAACATTTTTCAGAAACAGTTTCTTCATTTGACACGAGAGAAAAAAAGTCTTCAATTTAAAATCACAATGTAGGACATCCCTCATCCGTTTCAAACTTTATGTCATTTGAATGAGAACTTTTTTTTATGTTCCTGGGAACCCAATGCAATCAGGCATCATCATCAAAGTCTCTTACGCTGTGACATCGACATCATCAGTGGTGTTACAGAGAGAACCGTAATCACTCGTTCATCAGATTTACTTCAGACTCAGGTGTTTGCTGATAAGAAGGTGTGTGAGGTCAGGAGGCCGCAAGAATGTAAAGTATCCTCACACAATCTTGGTGTAACTGCAACTGCACTCGTACCGTATTAAATAACAATATTAAATGTGTAATTCATTAAAATAAAATTACAGGAAGTTAAACCTGAAATCTAACATTTTGCTCAGTTTATAATAATTCCTCATCCATCTTCAGTGTTCTGGTTCACGTTCACTCATGTAACGTTGTTTTTGGCAGGCACCTCTTTCAGAAGGAGGGGGAAAACTCCTCCAAAAAGCTAAATACAAGCTAGAAGCTAAACCGTCAGGAGTTGGTAAAGAAGCACACACAAAAAAAATGAGCTAAACAAGAGTGAATCCTTGACAGATATTCAAGGTGCACAGAAAAAGCCCTTATTAAATGAAAACTGAGAACTGAAATTAATCATGCAAATGTAAACTTAAAAGATGATGTTTTGTTCCCAACTTGGCTCTGATTCTCCCACACGTGTCAGAAACATAATTACTGCAAACTAATTGAAACACACATTTGTTCTCAGTGGTGAATGAAAGTAGAAAATAAGTAATTTAAAGTTCAGCAGATTCAGAACGTTGCTGTCGCTACATTATGCAAAACTATTGTTAACTTTCAGTGTTTCAGAAACTGGTAATAATTAAAAAAAAAACTTTTATTACATTTATTTATTATGTTTGACATGTTTTAGCTTTATATATTTCAGGTCATTCAGCTGTTATTTTCATTTTTTTATTTGTCCCTAGCTCGGAAAGTGAAAGTGTTTTCTAATATAAATATATTTCTAAAATATCTATGTCTTTACAGTTTATAGATAGTAGCTCACAGACGCAGAGACACATCCACTGCAGACTGACATCCAACCCAAGTCTGTATTCACAGACAGTGAAAAAATGCATATAACTGAAGAGTCCTATAGTCCCACTGTTCCCTTTTGTTGTTTATTATTCTTTACAGAAAGAGGAATAGAAAGAGAGGCGCAGTAAACAGGAAATACTGTGCACTGAGTTGCAGCTGTGAACTGAACTGAGTGACAGTGCCAGTTCTACATAGTGGGGGTTTTGAGAAGCGAGAGCGGTGGGTTTACATTATGCAGAGAAAATGTTTAAATAGTATAACCATATTTGAAGCACAGACTAGCACGGTGTGTTGTTAAGAAAAGTATCTTAAAAATGCTTCCCTAAACCACTGTGCATGCCATGGTCCAAAATTAAATATAATGTTAAAGTTATTGATTGAAGTGTACTTATTACTTTGGTTGTAATGCCACCAAAACACCAAGAGACTGATTCAGAGTTTCGTGAAATCTGCTGCTAAACCTTCATCAGTCTGATGAACCTCTGGCCTCTTCTCAGGCACCTCACTCGAGTAACATTTTTAGCTTGAAAGGAAACCTAGATATATAAAAATATACTGGGTAAGCAATGATGATTTTTATCTAACAGCATTTTTTCCCCCTTTCACATTTGCTGTCTGTGAACGCCCGCAGCTTTAGCACTCCAAATTTACATGAAAAAATATTTGAATAATCTAATTTGATAATGGTAATGTCACACTTCAAGAGCAGATTGAATACCGTGATTATCAAATAACAATCATGATTTTGAGGGTTTTGGTAGTGAGAACTGCTGGTTTGTTGCACTAGCTTTCCCTCTTCAGTCACCTTGGTGGAGGGGATGGGTTCAAAGGCCAGGAGGACTTACGCACTGAAAGATTTTGGTCTGTTTAAGCCATTAATAGTTGCTTTTGTTGTTCCAAAATGTTGATATTAATCACCAAAACTGAGATTTCAACAGCAATGTGTGGGCTGGGTTTTCTTTCTGCTTTTCTTTTTCTCTCTCTCTCGCTCTTCCTTAATAGTGATTCAGCAGTGGTCGGTGTTTGAAAATGGAGGGCTGGCAGAAAAAAACCCAGCTCCTCAGATGCTCTTAAGAAATGTTATCCATGCATCCATTGATGTGACTGTGTGCGTGACAATGAAGTGTAACTTGCATTATAAATGCGTTTTTAGTGCACACCAACAGTAGAAATGTGTTAAGCAAATACCAGTCCATTTACTACTTAAAAGGTTTCTTCACAGGCTAAAGTAGGTAAACACACATTCCTTTTTTTGGTCAGTGTTCTTTCTGTCCATGCTCACCATAAAGAGCTCCTTGGTTAATACAGCTCCATTGTGTGAGATCCATCTATTTTTTTTTCCTGCTTATTCAAAGTCAGATGTCATCACATGAAATGGAGCTCAGCTTCTAATTTATAAACACAGACAGACTGTCAACATGTTGCGATCAATCTGAGTCAGTCTGCATCCCAATAAGTGACGTTACCTAGCCCTTGTGTCATTATACAGAGGCACATTTACCTACCATCCTCCAGCAACTATGTCACTGTGGAGGGATTTTGTATGAGGTTGACTCTGAATGTAAGTAGTTTATGTCAATATAGACAGCAGCAGATTTACAAATTTTGCAGATCTATCAAAGCTAATTGCTGTTTTATCACATAGGAAATTGGAAATAATTGCCAACTTAACCACATTCAGTTACAAATGGTCCCAGTCTTTTATTTTGGGGGCATTTTTAGCCCTTTTTTGGACAGGATATTAGAGAATAGAGGGAAACAACACGTAGGAAATGGTACAGGTGTCACGATCCTGGGTCAGTTGACCCAATGGTTTGAGTTTTCTTGTGTTTTTTGTCATTTTGTATTATGTTAAGTCTACTTTGTTATTCTAAGGATTATTCTGCAAGTGCCTGGGTTGTTCTGTTAGTTTTGTTTATTGGATTTCCCCTTGTGTCTTTGCTCTCTGTCTCTCTCTCTCGGTGTCTCTGTGTTTGTGCTTATGTGTGTTCTTGTGCCTTGTTTCCCCTCCTTGTGTTTCACTCCGTCATGTTTATCTATGTTTCCCCAGCCCGTCACGTCTGCACTCTCTTCCTCGTGTTCCCTCGCTTCCTCTCGTCTGCCACTACTCCACTCCCGCATCATGTTCCTCAGTTTCCTGTTTTATCGTGAAGGTCTCGTGTTCCCATGTTCGGTGTGTCTTGTTTTGCTTTCCCTGTGGCGTCTAGTTAATTCGTGTCAGCTGTGTTCCCCATGTGTCCTCACTTCCCTCGTTATCCCTCTTGTATTTAGTGTCTGTGTCTTCCTGTGCTCGTTCGTTGTGTTTGCCCTCATGGCTGTGTGTCTCTCCCTGTGGTTTGCCAGGTTAACAGAATCCCAGTTCAGTTCAGTTCAGTTCTCTTGGTATCACCTCCACGCCTGCAATAAAGCTGTGTTTTTTTTTCAGTTTACTTTTCGTCTCTGTGAGTTTGCATTTGGGTCCTCTCCTACCTGCTGCACAGCTGAACTGTGACATTCTGCTTCTTATTGCTTCATCATTTACCAGGACACACTTACTGATGGTCAGTCACTGATGCCAAAACATTTTGAAGATCTCTTTCTCAGTGGCTCATCTGTTTTCATCTCCACAGGTGTTACAGGTCAGAATTGGGAGTCGATTT
>VVHJ01007006.1:26792-39740 GCA_015107715.1 Tylochromis polylepis
AGCAGAAGTGCTCACTATCACACATTTAGACTGATTTGTGAACAATGTTTGAGAGAAATGATAATATTGTGTATCTGGAATGAATTTTAGATCTTTAAGTCCATCTCATGGCAAATCAGAGCAGAAACAAAGGTGTTGCGTTTATATTTTTGTTGAGTGTATGTTTCCCCAGCCCATCACGTCTGCTCTCTCTCCCCCGTGTTCCCTTGCTCCCTCTACTCTGCCACTCCTCCACTCCCGCTTCCTGTTTTATTGTGAAGGTCATGTTCCCATGTTCGGTGTGTCTTGTTTTGCTTCCCCTGTGGCGTCTAGTTAATTCGTGTCAGCTGTGTTCCCCATGTGTCCTCACTTCCCTCGTTATCCCTCTTGTATTTAGTGTCTGTGTCTTCCTGTGCTCGTTGTTGTGATCTCCCTCATTCATGTGTGCCTCGTCATTTATTTGTTTATACATGTCCCAGTATAGTTGTATTGTTTCCCTTGTGTCAGCAATAAAGCTGCTTTTTTGAGTTTACGTTTCGCCTCCGTGAAGTCTGCGTTTGGGTCCTTTCCTGCCTGCAAACAGCCGCTCTGTGACAACAGGGGTGTCTTCCTGGTGGATGAGCATGAAACCACAGGGCAAGATATGGCTTCTGACAATATGGACTGGGTGTAGAAAATCTAAAGGTCTGGTGCAAAATGTGCTTCAGCACAGTAAGCAAATGTAGACTGTGCAACAGCAACAATGAGCACTAGAATTAGTGTGAATAAAGAGGTACTTGAGTCCCGCTGATGAACCATTTCTCTGCAGAGCAGAAAAAGGTTCCCCAGCGTAAAAAGACCACTAGTTTGGATTGACAACACCAATTTATTTATTTTTTTAACATTTCTTTCATGATTTATCAGCTTACATCTCAGACACCTCAAAGTCAGATTGTTTTATGGAAAATGTGATCGCAATCTTTACATATACTATAAATATGCTTATGAAAGCACAGACTAATGTTCGTCAATAATTACATCTGGAGGTGGAAAAAAGTTCATTTCCCTCAGTAGACATAAAACTGTGCTTTCACTTGAATTCCCACGTTAGTGTTAAGAATTGCCTTAATACAGTTTATCATGTTTTTGAGCCCAAATTCAGCAAATTAAAAACAGGCACTTACAAGATCACACAGCGCTACTAGTTGATTTTATCTCCACATTTCTTTCTCAAAGAGTTCTTGTTCTTGTTTTGGACTTCTGAGTTCAGAATCAAGGTTAAGCTAGATCTAATATTTGATTCAAATTCAAATTACTGATCGTGCTTTGGCTGGTTTAATCTTTTTTTTTAATCCCCTTCTCTGGGCACTCTATGTACTCATTTCAGGGAGTCTTGCTTGTTGAATTGTCAGTAAATGTGACTTTGTGTGTCCTGAATGAGGTCTGTATTTAACCTTTGTGTGCGTGACCTCTGTTTGGTTCTCACCTACACAGGCACCGTCTGTCTCCACGATCGGCTGACATTTCGTTTCTGTCAGACACTTCGATGGCTCGGCCGTTGCCACCTCCCCAACGTACAAGCACAGTGCTGTAAATCCTGCAGCCAGCGCTCCCACTCCAGCAGGTCTCGCAGCTAAGGTGCAGCAGACTAACCGCTCATAAGCACACTGATTGTACCACTGAGTGATGTAATCTAATCATCATTTAAAAGTCAACAATCTGAGCCCTTTTTCTGAACTACGGACTAATTATGAATCTTACACATACCGTGACACTGCATGTTTGTGCTAATGAAATTTAATGGGAACTGTAACAAGCAAAGCAGTGAGATTGTAAATATTTGTTTGCTACACATTTCTTTGTTACATTACACATGGGGGTATCCAATCAATGTAGCCAGCTTTATGATGCATTTTTAGATATAGACAAACCACTCATTTATTGAATCTTTATGGCTGGTACAGTGCTTTAATTTCTTGGACAGCAACAGAGACTGTACATGTTAGAACCTACAGGATATAGCTCTCACTGTGGTTTTACGTACAGCATGAAGTGGTACAAATGTCATAAAGAAAAATGTGAGTGGTGCATATTTGCTAAGTAACAAATAACTGACTGTTTGCCGAGCCCTGTCCCTTAAAGTGTGATTTTAGTTTATTTTAACCAGCTATATTTCTAATTAATGTGGGTATTTTGGCTCTCAGGTTTAGGCATGCTATAAATGTGCTCTCCTGTCAATGCAGGCTGTTAAAAATTATGAAATATTTTCATTGTTTTAAAATCCTACACGTTTAACATTTATCATGACTTATGGTTGTTTACCGTTGTTTCCTGCGTTTATCTTGAGTGATTGCATCACAGAGCTACCTTTACAAAGTTGTTGTTCCTAGCCACTCGAAGTTTACAAAGCATAAAAACCTGCCTCCCTGTGCTGCATTTGGTTTTGATTTTCAGTTAAAAGGAAACAAGGGAATTGATATTAGCCTTCAGTTTTTCTGTGGATAAGAAGAAGACAAAGGGGTGGGAAAATCCTGAAGGTCGTGAACAAAGATGGCAAGACCTGTGCTTGTGTTTTTGACACATCTCTCCTGAAGCATGATAAATTTAGATGCTTAAGAGAGTTTGCAGAAAATTGAATGTGTCTAAACACCTTTGAAAAGCACTTAAAATGAAGATAAAAAATGTCAAAGACTGGTAACATTAAATGCTCTCCTTGTAAGCAATAAACCATTCATTATAGTAGTTGCTGCCTTTGAAAACAAGCCCACAGACATGACCCTGATCACCGAGAAACCCAACACATCTGCCAGTTTATTCAGATCAGCAATTCATAAGTGTTCAGTGTTGTCCAGAAAAGACTGATGGAGCCACTCTTCTGGATTTAGACATGTTGGATGTGGCTGTATTGTGGCGAGGAGATGTGTGCAACCCAGTAATGTTTACACATGGGAACACAAAAAAATTATTTCAATAAAAAGTAAATGGTAGTCTCTGAAAATGTATTTATAATGACCTTTACCAAAACAAGAATGCTCTCCCTCTGTTAGCACAGAGAAACAGTCGCTGCACTGACACCAACAGACTTGCAGCTTTTGAATATCAGATTGAAATCACTTGTTGATGCTAATAATATAAGCTATACATGGCTTTATTAATTAGCACCCTGTCCAGACGATGTCTTTGCTCCAGTTTTGTTAAGCTAAATTCAAGAATTTTATTTGTGTGTTATCCAATCTAAGGATACGCCATGCTAACCGAGCTAGCTAGTTTTACCTGCAAACATAGCGCTTCTACTGTTCACATATGGTCACCTTTGGCTCCAAGATAGCTAAGGATAAAAATACTCTTCCAAATTTTGACAAGCCAGCAGAGTTGTGAAGCTTAGATTTTATGCTATAATTATTATACTGTAATCACTTTGGGGGACAGTTTAAGCAAACAGTTATTTGGACTGCTACATGTCTACTGCAGCCTGTAAGAAGCATTTTGTTGTTGTGAATCTGTCACAGTTTGGCTTTACTTTTACTAGTAAAATGTAAATTTGAAAAGGAAACGCTGCAGTCAGTAATTGGTGCTAGAGGCCGCACAGGCTCCAAACATATTGTGTCAGGTATTGGCCGGCCCAGTGCCTTAACTTCTTGAGTACTGGATCATTTGATGTCATTAATATTATTAAACTCTTGATTAAAATAATAGTCAAATTCACCATTTCTTTTTTTTTTTAGTAATGAAAATGAAATGGAGGGAAATCATGATAATATAGCACGTCATAACACAGAGTCAGAAGGGTAACTTAGTGGAAGAATCAGTAATATGTGGTATTTTATACTTTTCTAGGTGTTTAATTATTGCCAGGTTCTGTTATGAGAATTCATGATAATTACATAGTTTTTCATGAATATCTTCAGAAATTGGAAAGCAGCTCGGATTTCTCAGTGCAGTGCTATTATATTGTCCTTTGTTTCATCATGCTCTTACATTTCTAATCATTAAAAACCAATAAGCAAACTCCTGTAAAGCTATTAAACTAGGGATGATAAGGAATAAAGGGGAAAAATCACCACATATCTACATCCTTTTGACAAAAATCACAATAAAAAGACAAAATTACATATGTATGTAGCGTAGCTGAATAGAATTGTAGTACCTGAAATTCTCTCCAGTGAATGCTGAGTTTTTATGTATTTGATATTATCAAAAATTCATACATCATCAGAATGTATGATGACTTTACAGTTAAGGAGGGTTACCTGTGAACCCCTGCCTTTTCGGTCGCTTGTTGCTCTGTCTGACAAGTTTTTAATGTTATTGCAACATAAATACACTACTGTGCAAATGTCTCGATCTACCCCTCATTCCTTTAAAATTTGCTTCCAAGCACCTAAACTTTCTTGAGTTTTTTTGTTGTTGTTTTTTGGGTTTTTTTTAAGTGTGGGATCATTTTGACAAAGAATGGAACAAAAAAGGAGGAGCTTTGAATGTCCTTCAGGAAGCCTGGAGAACTATTCTTGAAGACTACTTAAAGAAATGACAAGGAAGCTTGCCTGAGAGAGTTCAGGCTGTGCTGAAGAATAAAGGTGGTCATACCAAATATTAAATGTATTACTTGTACAAGAGTACAGGTACAGACTGGTTTTGCCTTATATGCTGTATTTCCGTTTGTGTATGCTGCACCTATGTCCCATTTTCCTAACAAAATATAAAGAAATGAGGGGTTGCTTGAGAATTTTGCACAGTACTGTAGCATTTACATGTATGCTTTGGCAGATTTACCAACTTGATATCAAGTAAACATGTAAACGTTTTGGTGTTTTGTGTGATTATCAACGAGATTATTGCTGGACTCACTTGCGGTTCAAAGCAGCAGTTTCTTGGGAAATGAAAGAACTCATTAATTACATTTGCAGTTACCACATTTTCTGTTTGTGACACTTTGTATCCTACTTTGATATTTAATCACATATCAAAGCTTACTAAGTGAAATAATCTTTTTATCTGTTGTCCAGGAGCATGTTGTGCCTTAAAATATAATTACACTGTTGTTTTCAGTCACTCCAAAGTTGTAATTCCAGTATTTTCACAGCTGACAAAACATTTCTTCACCACAACAGTGGGCAGAAGAGACAGTCTGCGTGAACTGAAGTGTTGGTTGTGCAATGGCAAGCATTTTATCATTTCAACCAAAATTCAAAACATCAGTAAAGCCATTGAAATACCTCTGAAGCATGCTGCTGGATTACATGTATAATGATTTTTCTTTGTATAGGGAAAAGTCTTTGCCTGGATCATGACAAAGAGCCAAGGACTGTGAAACCATGATAAATCTAAGATATAACCATGATGAACGAAGCCTACATGGTAAAGCTGCCAGGTTGTTATTGACGTGTGTAGAAGGGAGCATGCTTCATTTTTACCAAACAACAGGCTAATGGATGAGGACTCTGCGGGTTTGGCAAATGTATCTCTGGTTAACCTGTCTGATTCCAGTAAAAGATGGGACAAAACCACTAAGCACTGACATAGAAGCATTTGGGACCAATTAATACCACTGAAACGTTAGGCCTAGAGACCAGAGTTATTTATCTTGTAACTCAAAGTAATGGATATTATGTCTGGCCTACTTTAGGTAGTATTCAGGCATGCTGATGATAGTTATTTATCTTGGAGCAGAGACACCATTTAATTTGGTTTTTTACAACATTTTGATATGTCATAAATGGGGAAGGCACAGGTGAACTCAGGTTACACTTGCATGAAACTCAGACTTTACTAATATATGTTCGATATCAGCCTTGCTGTTACCACTAAGACAAAATGTTCTGTTTTTCACACCTTTGCTCATTTATTCTCGTTAGTAGTTCTTCTTGTTTTTGAAGGCAAAAACAAACCAGTAGTTCGACATGTACAACCTTTATATTTGGAGACAATTTAGGTAATTACAGAACTTGACATACCTGCCATGTTTAGTTGCATAGTTCTTTGTTTGTTTTTTAATGTTATTATTATTTTTTTAGTTTGTTAGTGATTTATTTCTGTACTTTGTTTGATTTTTAAAGATTCATCTCTGTACATTTAATGAAAATGTTGGTTTCCAAGCACAAGATCAACCACTCATGTTGAATGGACATAATGCCACATGTCTTGTAGTCATTAAACACGTTCACATTGAAGCAATCTCTTTGTTAAGTAGCATCTTTTCACAGCACTTACGCAGTTGTAGAATTAACTTTAATGAACTATTAAAGTTTAGCTCATACAGTAAATGGCATTCATTTAATTAGTCAGTGAGTGTTTTGTCATTAAGTATGCATACTGCTACACCGTGCTAAACACTACTAATTAAAACTTGTGAAAAACAAAGATTTTATGGTTGTGGCCCTCCATTAAAAAAATAAATATGAGATGTCACTTATTTAAATACAGTTTTAATAAATGTCAAATGTGAGACAGTTATTTATGCATGCAAGATTTGAGATGACAGAGAAATTAAAACTGTCGGGGTTTTAAATACCAAGAAGAATTAGACTTTATGTTCTTTCAAACTCCACAACTTTTACATACAAGCTTGTTGAACAATGATGTGTGAAGCCTTGAAGCTATCATAAAAGATGAGATTGGTACATACTCAGTAGTCAATATTAATGCCCAAGGGCAAGGATTTAATTAGGTGAAGCATAGTCAGCTATGAAGCTGAGGATTTAATGGCTTTACACCAGGATCACAGTTATAGAAGAAATCTATGGAAAGAAATAAAGCTATTGTATTGTGGATTGATTATAAAATATTCAAGAAATAATCATTGTCAAAAACCTTTGCTGTACCAACAGGCAAATCTGATACAACCGAACTTCATGTGCAAAACGTGACTATGATGTCATGTTCTTAATATTCAGTCAGTTTTCCAATGTAGCTTGTTGTCCTGAAGTTTGACGTAGTTCCGTTTTCTTTTTTGAAAAATCAGTAATCAACAGGTGGCAGTGTCAGCATCGCTGTGAACTCTTCGTATTTGACAATCCCATTTGACTTGATGTTTGCCTCTCTGAAGAGGTCATCCACTAGACAAGGAAGATGGAGAAAACAGTTGCGTAAGTGGATAAGCAGCAAAGAGCCAAATCTCACCATAAATTATGGTTATAATTAGTGTTATTGCTGTTGCTATTGTGAGATATTTAACAGTGATGAAACCCAGAAAAAGAAAATTGTCTTAAAAGAATATTTTACAACACTTAACACATTATATTTCCGTCACAAATATTACCTTTCACTATTTATCTGTGAGCTGTACATACTAGTTTCCTAAGGGTTTATATCTCTTCATGTCATGCACCATGGACCCTTGTCGATTAAACTACAAATGTGTAGTTAATGATTTGGCACCACAATACATTTTCATGTCTTGAAAATGTCCTGAATACTCAGAATGGTTGTCTGTTGTCTCTTCTTTTAGGAAATGGGCATTACTATCTTCTTCAGCAGTTCGGGAATCCAAAAACGTAATAAATGTCTCCCCGCTGAGAAGCCTTTTGAGCTTCATTTAACTATAGACAGCTTTATGTACACAGAACCCATCCACAGACTTTGAAATACAGCTTATGTTGCTCTGAGACCCGTCACTGTGTGAATGAGGTGGCTTTGAAAAACTTAAAATCAGCCCTGGAGATTTAACCAGATATCTGAATCCCAGCAGGAGTCCTTCCATTAAAACTCTCAGCTTGAGGTTCATATTTAACGCTCTACTTCTGAAGTGAAACAAAACATCAGCAAGAGAATTCACTGTGTCCTTAAATGGCAGGAAGTGTAAGGGTCTCAGGTGCTTGGGTGCAGGCGAAATAGAAAGCCTTCTTACTAAGTAAGACATTGCATGTGATTTGATTAGGCAATACAAAAAGTTGTGAAAAGACACTAAAATCACTTAAGCTGGATCATATGCCAGCCAGTCATTCTTAGATTTTAGCTTTTTGTGGAAATTAAAACAAAACCCATTGATCAAATATTCAGCAGCTTGTCGGGGGGAACAAGTTCAGTACAAACGTAGTGTCGCCCAGTCTGTCCCACTGGTGTCACACCACTTGTGCCCCCTGTTGGACTGACCTGTACGGTCAGACATCTGCCAGGGTTTGACTTCAGTTATGACTTCAAGGTTGGAAAAAGAAAAAGAAATCTGAAGAGGGCACAGATGATGTTACACATCTCTGTGCAGTAACCACTTCAGAGAACAAAGCTTAGAAATAATCCTCAACATATGTCTTTGTTGACATTGCTATTGCTAGGGCTTTACTAGTATTTGTAATATTCTGTTGGGTAGTATTAGTTAAATATTTCACACAATATCTCTCTGATGGGAAAGCGAATTGACACTTAATCAGCATGCAACACAACAGTAAATGCATTTCCTGACAGGACGGAGGGAGTGGCCTTTATGAGCTATGGAGTAAATACCAGGAGAGAAACTATTGTAATTACCTAAGAGATTCTGGACTCAGTTCTAAAGACAAACTTCCTGCAATTAGTCACTTTTTGAGGGGTGGGACCATTACATGTGTATCATTAAAGAAATCAACTGTGGAAGGTTCAGAGTTCATTTATAAATTAATTTTTTGCTCCTAGTTCATCATTTGATATTTACTGCAGTCATAAAGTATTCAAATAAATGGTGGTTTATTGTTATTGCGATGTTGGATTCTGAAGCAAAGAATTGCTCTAACAGCTTCTTTGTACTTATAGAAATATGGAAATGGTTTATTGGTTATTTCTCTGCAAAGGTGAGAGGTGATGTCTCTTTCCATCTGTCTGTTTGTTATTAAAACTACCAAAATGAATTTCAGAAAATTTGTGGAGAGATATACCATAGTGGTGTCCTTCCTGTGGTGTAATACCCTACAAGCTCAGCTATTTGTTTCTTTTCTTTTCTTTTCATCACAGTTTCTTTTCAGATTGAAACTTCCTCAAGATATATTTAGAGACCTTAAAACTCACTTTGGATTATGAAACAATATGTAATCATCTAATATTGGCCGTATTGTTGCAAGGTACCATTAAAAAGGCTTAGCTATAGGCTACTGTAGACAGAAACTTATCGGCTCACTAATTAGAAACCGCATTTACTCTACCTTCTTTGTTTGTGAGTTTCTCTCCTAACATGGTGAGCTTGGCCCGCAGCTCAGACGCCTCGATGTATCCCTTCTTCTGCTTGTCTGTCATCCTCAAGGCCTCCAGGATTTCCACTTTGGGATCCTCCTGTTGTATCTGTCTGTGCATCATTGACAGGAACGTAGAGAAGTCCACCTCAGCAGACTGTTCTAAACACAAATGTGGAATCAGGTTGTACATTTTATTTAACCTGTGCAATTACATGGATTGACTTGGTGATTAATGTAAGTTTAAAAAGAAAATGCCCTTTGCCCCTGTACTTCTTCAGGGCTTTCATTATTTTATTTGGTTTGTTTTCCCAGCGTTTCTTAAGGATATATAGTGTTATACTGTGTGTAGCACACATTAAAAAGGCTGTAAGAAAAACGTACAAAACCCTGAATTTTAAAGCACAAACAAAACTACCAGCTTACACATAAACAGTGGTAGTAAAGAATGTAAGTGCAATTTGAAATTGCTATCATTTAAATGTCACCTCTTAGACGTGCAATTCAGGCCAAGGTACTACCTCTTGTCCTTTATGCCACACTTATGTGTCTAAACCCACAACAAGCTGTTATTCAAAGACGAGAAGACTTTTTCAAGATAAATTTGATTTACTGCATGTTAAAGTTTACCAATTTTGTGGACTTGTAGATGTCTCTTGATTTCACCAAGTGTGGGGCTTGTGCCCAGGCAGCGCATAACTGTGATCAGGTCTTTGTTATTTATCTTGCCATTTTGATTCTTGTCATACAATGAGAAGCACTCTTTGTACTCTGCAATGCGGAAAACAGAAAGATAAGTACATTGAATGACAGTACATTTTTTTCCTTGTGTTAATTAGTGAGGAGTTTTATCAGAGTAAATCCTCAGTGAAGAGGAATTAATTAGACTGAACAGGAAGAGAGTTTGGTTGTTTTGTACAAATAAATTATTTCAAACATCAGTAAATAGTAACAGAGTGAAACGGTGATCGACAACATGCACCTGTAGATGAATCTTACCATTGATCTGAGCTTGTGAGAGGAATTTAGCCTGCAAGGTGACAATAGTGTGGCATCACTTGTTAGGTAAATACAGAAAAATGGTCTGTTATGTATGAAAATACACAAAAAGGCTCATTGGAAAATGGAATTTCTTACTCTTACCATGTCTGAGACTGCTGCGTTTCTGTTCAGGAAGAAGACAGTTTACTAAAGCCTGCGTCACCTGTCCCTCCACCTCTGTTTAAAGTCCACCACCCGTAGTAATTTAATATCTGTTGCTGTGGAAACACAGATATCAGATCCACAGCGCTGCATTGTCCTTCCTCTTAGCACCCCTCCAATAAAAGGAAGGGACCAATTACTACCAGACAACTACCATATGTTACCACAGTGTCATATCATAAAAAAGTTGTCTGATAAGTTAAAAGCAAGATTTAAAACGTCCAGATTCATGGTCAAATCAGATAACTTCAGATAAATATCTAAATAATAGTATGAAAAATCAGTTTTGTTTATTTTATTTAAAATAAAAAAAAAGCACATTCTCTAGTGAGCAATGGTATACAAAACATACTAGAATCCAAATTTCGCACTAACAAACTGTGCAGGCAAACACATTTAGACATCAAAACCACATAGTGATTTATTTTTCTATGTTACCTGTAATAATGCAAATCAATTTATAACTTTATGTATTTTTTGTTGATATTCTATGTCACTTCATTAAGATCAAATTACCATAAAAATTAGAGACTTTTTTTGTAAGTGAGCAAACATAGGCAGGAGGTGCAAAGACTCAGGTGCTTGGGTGCAGGCGAAATAGAAAGCCTTCTTACAAAGTAAGACATTGTATGTGATTTGATTAGGCAATACAAAAAGTTGTGAAAAGATGCTAAATCACTTAAGCTGGATCATATGCCAGCCAGTCATATGACCCAGACTGAATGACCAACAGAGCCTGTTTTTTATGTAACGCTGATGTTTTATGTTATACTGAGACTTTTTACAGTGGCCTCCACTTAAAGATTAGTCAGGTTTAGTCTTGTTATTTTAATATTTTGTCATTGTATTATTATTTTTTACTTTTTTTAAAACTTTTTTTAATCCATATACACTATACACTGCCAAAAGTATTCACTCACCCATCCAAATCAATGAATTCAGGTGTTCCAATCACTTCCGTGGCCACGTGTATAAAATCAAGCACCTATGCATGCAGACTGCTTCTACACACATTTGTGAAAGAATGGGTTGTTCTCAGGAGCTCAGTGAATTCCAGCATGGTACTGTGATAGGATACCACCTGTGCAACAAGTCCACTCATGAAATTTCCTTGCTACTAAATATTCCACAGTCACTGTTAGTGGTATTATGAAAAGGGGAAGCGACTGGAAACAACAGCAACTCCACGAGGTGGTAGGCCAGATAAAAATCGCAGAGCGAGGTCAGCAGATGCTGAGGTGCATAGTGTGCAGAAATCACCAACTTTCTGCACAGCTGATCGCTACAGACCTCCAGACTTCATGTGGCCTTTAGATTAGTTAATGAACAGTGTGTAAAGAGCTTCATGGAATGGGCTTCCATGGCCGAGCAACTGCATCCAAGCCTTACATCATCATCATAGACAATTTCATGCTCTCAAATATGCGGGAACAGTTTGGGGATGGTCCCTTCCTGTTCCAACATGACTAAGCACCAGTGCACAAAGCAACGTCCATAAAGACATGGATAAATGGATAACTTTGGTGTGGAAGAACTTGACTGACCTCAACCCAATAGAACACCTTTGGGGTGAATTAGAGAGGAGACTGCGAGCCAGGGCTTCTCAGTGTCTGACCTCACAAATACGCTTTTTTGTTTGCCATGCAACCAAATTTCTATAAATATGCATATTTTAAGATAAAGTAATATACATATATACTGTAACTACTACTTTTTATCTTTTTTGACAGTCAAGAGAGGACCATGTGTAACCATAACCCCTGTTTCTTCTGGGGTGTTAAAGATCAATATTACAGCATTCAGCTGTTAATAGAGTGGATTCTTCGAGGTTATGCAAGGTCAGTTTTCTCTTTTTCCATTCTGCTTGCTTTGTGGCACCATCATATGTCAAATTAATTGAAGCTGCCCAGTATTTTTACAAGAATTCATTACTAAATATTCCCAAAATGTCAATACTCCACAGGTGTCCAATGGCACTTAATTAATTTGAATTAACAGCAAGGCTTGAATTTGTGCCTGATCTTAGGGCCCTGCGCAATAGATTTTTAAATGGAATACATTCACAAAGTTATATTTGAATGACTAGTAGCAGGCGTGAGGCAGTGATTGGTTTCTGAGTAAAATGGAACATGTGTAATGGTAATTGAGAGGTAAATAAGGGACCATAGCTCACTTTGTCTTTATTGGCTAAATCCCAGTCCAGTATTTATACCTTTAATTTTAACATGTCTGTGAAGGTTCTCAGTCATCCAGGTCATGGTAGTCTAAGGAGCTTGGAAAGAAAAGCATCTGGACTTCTCGAAGTTTCTTGAAGACATCTCACCTCTCATCTGAGAAGCTTCTTCAGTTCTAAGAGCAAATGGTGGAGAGTCCCAGATTTAAAGCCTTATGGGAGTGTCTCCCAAGAGGGTCATGGACCCCCTATTGATCCTCGACCTAATCACACGAGCCCAGGTGTGAAAACGGGTGTGGGTCACAATCAGCCAAGGTTTCGGGTGAACCCATTGTGAAACCTATCCCCACCCTATCATGTGATTTCCTGAGGTCAAATGGCCCAGGATGTGAGTGGGCATTAAGGTGTCTGGGAAGGATCTGACACAAAATTGATCCATCAAAACATCTCATGCCCTTAAAGGATGAGGAGTTTTGT
>VVHJ01007019.1:0-10325 GCA_015107715.1 Tylochromis polylepis
CAAATGTACAGGCAGCAAGCTGAGGGAATACTAAAATACCCACCCCAGCCCGCCGCCTCTCACCAGGGGCAACTCCAGACTGAGACAGAGTCCAGCCCCTCTCCAGGAGACTGGTTCCAGAGCCCAAGCCATGCGTTGAGGTGAGCCCGACTATATCTAGCCGGTACCGCTCAACCTCACTTACCAACTCAGGCTCCTTCCCCACCAGAGAGGTGACATTCCATGTCCCAATTGCCAGTCTTGGTAGCCGGGGATCGGTCCGCCAGGGCCTCCACTCCTGGCTGCCGCCCGACTCACACTGCACCCGACCCCTACCCGAATTTAATTTTGAAATTCAGTTTTATTTATTTGGCACCAAATCACAACAACATCACAGAAGTTGCCTCAAGGCACTTATATGAGGATGTCATAGCAACATACTATGATGGTGAACACTGGCAGCGTTATTCTTACTTTAACTTTGCCATCTTGAACATGTAAGCATGCTGATTTCAACTAAAGTCACCCAGCTGCTAATATGTCAGTAGATTTGAATTTTACAGTATTACTGACTGCAATTATGTCATTGTTTCTGAACTAGGAAACAGAAATCCAACATAGTATGTGTGTGAGCTTTAGTACCCTGCAGCACTTAGGGCTTAGAGATCTTTGTTTTCACGGGGGGAGGTCAGCTTTTCATATTCATGTTTTACTGCTTTATATTAACTCTTTTTTTCCCCCTAGATGTTTTTTGCAGACAAAAGTAATAAATAAATATGTAGAATTAGGGGTTTAACATATTTTTTTCTTCCTTTTTTAAAACGAGAGGCTCTTTAAATATTAACCTTTATTCTACTATTTTTGTCTTTCCTTTTCATCTATATATTTTTCTCTTTGTTGTTGTTCAGAGAGTTTAACAAAGTATCTGGTAATTAAGGCATCTCATAAATGTACCCGTACATTTTTTTAATTAAGATCTAAACTTAAGATGTGCAAAATCCATCTCTGTACATGATCAACGGTCATGAAATACGCACTGGGTGAAAATATAAAGCCAAAACTTCACAATCAGTAAACTGACAGCTGACGTTAGGGGATTTATCTGAACCCTTAAGGCATTATGAGTGAGACTGATTTTATATCAAGTATTCACCAATTTGGATTTCTACTGATTCAATTAGATCAGTTTAAAACGAATGAAACAAACTGTTTTAAGCACCGTGGAAATAAATCTGCTTTGCATTGCATTCTGCTCTGGTCTATTGTGTTTATCATAGCTGTCTGTTAGTAACTTCTTCTTTATGTTGCCAAACTGAACAGGCAACCATGCTTGCATTACATTACATTTCACTGGTTAACGGCCATGCTGGAGCATTTAAATAAACATGATTTGATTGGCTGACACCTGCACTGGCACTTCAGAAGATGAGTTTCTCTCAACTATCAGTGCAAGTGTGAGACCTGCCTTAAAGTAATGTTAGATCCACTTATGTGACATAAATAAATACACGTTCTCGTCTGTGCAGTAAAATAGACTGTGTGTGTCTTTAACCTGGCTAGACAGTGAAGTAAATCACATCAGATGTTTTTGTGGTGGAAATCAGTCAGACTTAATCAACCTGTCATGGCACTATTTATTTTATCCTCAGGTATTTAAAACTGGTCAGGTCCGTTTCCAGTTTATATATAATCAATGACAAACATCACAAGTTTGCACAGGATCTAAATGGCTCTTCATATTAAAGAGAGAAAAATGAGATGTTTGGAAGGCAATGTGGTTCTCAAAGTATAAAGATTTCACTTTAACCTCAATGTTTTACATTTGGCAGCAAATCTGATTCTAAAGGTTACAGTTACACCGAGAGGTCACTGTGCCTGTTTCTTCAGCCAGTTCCTCAGGTGTTCCACCTGTGCAGCGACACTACTCTTAGCTGTGCCTCCAGGGGCGCTGTACTGCTCCACACTGCTGCTGTAGTCCCACACTGAGGACACGTCACTTCCAAACAGAGGGCTGAAGGTACAGAGCAGACAAAGAGAAAAGAAAGAAGGGGTTTAAAATTATGATATGAAAAACACGACAGAAATAAAAGGAAAAGAAAACAATTCGTTTCCAAGGTTTTAGGCTTTTAGTTTGAAAGTCTGTGTGTGTAAGAAGAAGACAGCCACCTTATAGCAGTGAGATCTTCCACAGTGAGCTGATTCAGGGCAATGTTTTTGGATTCAGCTGTAAACACAGCTTTGCCAGAGAGACCATGGGCCTCTCTGAATGGTACCTGCAACACACAAAAACACACAGCTACACTGTAACACACAACATGCAGAAAGGTTTTTTGCCTTTCTGCATTTCATAAGACTCAAATTCCTACAATATATAATATACTCATATATACACATACATACATACATACATATATATATATATATACACATACATACATACATACATACACATACATACATACATACATACACATACATACATACATATACACATATATATATATACATAATACACAGACTGTCATAGATCCAGATGTTACTCAATGTTGTGACACAAGCAGCCGTGTAAATGACTCCGTGTTCGACGTCAGTGCAAAACTCTGAGGGTTTTTCCCGTCGGCGCCGTGGCTTCGTGTCAAACCCGCCCGCTGTCCCACTGCGGCTGTTTCAGCATCATTGCTCTGCAGGGTTTAAGCTCCTGTCACTGTCACCGTTTTGTATTCTGATGGCGAGTCCTAATGAGGATTAGGGAGGTGACTCCGTGACCCCGCCCCAACCCCGCTGTCCGCCCACATCAATCCTAATTTTGTCAATCAACCCTCGGCGGGCCGGTCCCTCCTGAAAAGGAGGGCAGTCACTCACAATGCCGAATGACCTTAGATTTACAGAGGAAGCTGCCAGAAACAGCCGCTCAGGCAGGAATATTATATGATGAGTTAAATTTGAAATATTTGATTATTAGCTGTTTTCTGAAATTTTAAATACATCTATACAGGAACATTAAGTAGGATTTGGGAATGAGTCTTCACACTCAAATGATCAATTAACATACTCAAAGGTCAAACTCAGTATTGAAAGAGGATCGCCGATGAAGCAGCTGCAGGTTAAGGTTGAGCAGACCAAACCTCCAGATCCCCTTCACCTCCAGCTTTTCCAGGAAGGTGCCGATATCTCCCCGAACCAGGTGTGTCCTGGGGTCTGATCCCAGTGGGACAGCACTTAAAAGAAGTCCCATATGTCTGAACCACCCATACACTGTATATTAAAGATGGACATAGTTTCACCTCTGAGACCCAGAAGCTAATGAGGAAACACGTTAGCAGGAGGTGACTCCCAGTGGGTGATTCTGTGGGAAAATGACCCTCTCATGCTGTGAGGTGTGACTTCAGCAAACGCTCTCCTGATGAGTTTATTGTCAAACTTTTTATTAAAGTCTTATTGAACGTTACACAACGTACATTTTAAATATTGTGTGCTCCTCCATGACTGAGCCTCACTCCGAGGGTGAAAGCAGAGCTGCTTTTTCCAGCTATATTTCATTTAACTGACCGAGTGACCCTTTGCAAAAATCAGGCGCGTCATGAATCAGGCAGCAGTCAAGAGCGAACCTTGGTGGGCCAATCGCTAGCTGCCAAAAACACTCAGACTCAGCCGCTGTGCTGGTAAATCCTGTCAGTCCACATCAGCTGATGGCTCAGCTGATACCCTGCTACTCATCCTCATATATTCTCATATAGTATGCACAATTTATCTTATAAATATCCTTTAAACTGGAGTAAAACTAGGCCAGCAACAAGGGGGAAAAAAATCAGCGATCACACTGGATTTTTTATTTTTTATTTTTTTTGCATTTGGCAACAGATTGCAGGTAGTTGCAGCAACCAAGCTGCCGAGAGTTTGAGCATGCAACACCGTCAATCTCTGGGCGACCACACTCAATCGCCTGGTGGGAGGCAACCTGTCTCCAACCTCAGACCGACTGCAGTCGCTCTCAGACAGGCTGGCTGGTGTGGAAGTAGCTGGCAGCGTAACTGCACGCTGACTGTGGTTCTGAGCACTGGCTTTAAACAATGCAGTGATAGGAAATCAAATATTGTCTTGGAGTTTAAGTAGCATGTTACAGCAAGTCACATGAACAAATAAAATACTATTGAAGATTTGTCCACTTTACATAATAATACTACCATTATGTGATGTAACGTGGACCTTTTCGTGACTCGCGACGAGGTGTAATGGACAATAATGGATTAATGAGGCTTCGCAAAGAGGCATTTGAATAAAAAACTAAATGTGAAGTGGAAAACGGAGAGGTTGGTAAAATACCCTTTTTTGTTTTTTTTCTCAATCCAATTTTCTGAAAGCTCCTTTCACATTTATATTAAAGACACAATCCTCCCCACAGCTTTCTGCTCCGAATAGCTGATTTTTGTGGTTCAACACACAATTTCGAGGAAAACGCCGTGAATGATGATTAGCGGTCACCTCTGCTGCCCCCAGGAGGGCAGTTAAATATTTAATAATTAACTCTGTTAACCTTCCCGTGGGTTTTCTACAGGTGTGGCGCCGATTTAACCCCCATGAACGCGCCGAGACGTGGGTGAGAATTTTAACGAGCTGATTCACGACAGAAACAAACCTGGACCCGGTGATATGCAGAACTTCCCGTGTACGCAGCAGCAGCTTTGATGGAGTGATTTTATGGGTGATTAACAGAAATTACATCCCTCCTGTTAACAGTAATAACAACTCTTGTGCATTAACTGCATCCTCGCCCCGATTAATTCAAGATTTATAAGCATACAGGGGCCAAATGTTTTTCTTGGCCACTTTTAAGCGTCACTATAAATTCTCGATCCATGCAGGGATGCACATGAAGTGTTTCCAAGACAAGCGAAGAAAGGCAGCTTCTATTTTCTTATTTGAATTTTTTCATGAAAAAGGAAAAGAACAACATTGCTGCACACACTAATTATGAGCCCCCCCCACCACCACCACCACTATTAAGGGCTTCACTTTGGTACAGTGGGAGGAAGCGGTGAAGTGTCATCCATCTTTATATACAGACTTTGATTAGAAGACAGGCGCCTAAAATAACTAGGCTGTCCTCCCTCAGACGAGCAGATTATCATAGCCTACACTTGCCTTTTCAAAGTTAAGCAATCATTAGCGCCGAGCATGGAAAATATCTGCTGCTGTCCTCTGCTTTAGAAGCAGACTGGAAAACTGAACTGTTTCACATGCATTGCATTTAAACCCCAAATCAAAGAGTTTACAGCTCGACTGACACACAGCACGATTTTTAAACGTCTGATATTCCAATATGAGCAACACGTTGTTTTTTTTTTTCTTTTTCTTTCAGACACAGGAAACATAAATATGTATAAAGTGTAGTTATTTATTTACTGGTTTGCGTTCAAGTCTGCTCAAAGTAGCAGAGCGACCTCTGGTGGACAACCGATGCCACGCCAACACACAGAAGACGGCTGAAGGGTGTTTCTTCAGGACTGGTAAATCTCGGACCCGAACTAAACCTAATCAGTGCTGGATGCTCATATTAAACATGGCCGAAGCTTCGAGTAATGAGGTCAGTGCATGTAGACGTAATCCCTGCGAGCCAGTGGTCAGCATTTAGACTGCTCCAAATGCTCAGAGTGTTGTTTATACTTTTTGAATGTGTATGATGTCACCGTGAGTGGATATCCCTAATATGGACATAAAGTCCCACCCCCTTGCTCTTTAAACCTCCAGTTTATGAGGGTCAGCCAATCAGGAGAAAGATGGTTTAAAGGAGGGGGTGCTAAAAAACAAAAAAGCCCGCTTGGAATAACTGAGGAGCTGTACCAAGACACATTATGAGATACATTAGGATTGTTTTAACCTCTGAAACATGCACAGCTATTCTAGCAGGGTGGAAGTACATGGAGATTGACACGAGCAGCAGGGATCCCCAAAAGTCCACAAGTTTAGCAAAATTGGCGTGGCTTAGGGAGAACACTTGTAAAAAAGAAATGTTACAACACCTGTGAGGACTCAGGTTAATTTAATTTAATTTAATTTGGCTTTTCGCGGCGAGGTTGATAGCAAGAGCTCCAGTAACGTGTGCGTAAAACATGTAGGAGTTGCCATGTCTGGCTTCACAGAGTTAAAACCATGATTTTTAAGTCAGAAAACACAATTCAGCTGAGTTAAAACCGCAATATTGGTTTTTGAGACGTTTCATAGATAGCAGAAGCAGCAGTTTGCAGGTACATATGTATGTGACATATGCAGGGATGTTATTCAGTGAGTCTGGCATGTAGCGCACATCGCAGCATCGCCTAGTGATGGATGACGAGGCTTCAGGCAGCTTGGAGGGATGAAGCAGAGTCTTATCTCTCACATCAGACTCACAGCTTGCCTGGAAAACACACCATCTCTGTCTCATCTCACTGACAGAGACTAATGCTGCTCTTTCTTCTTATGCAAATTCACAAAATGTGCAAAGAGAGAAGACACAAACCGCGGCCTCTGCGGGGTTAAGAGATGTTTGCAACACAATTGCCTTCAAGTCTTCGTGAGCCAGTTATGTAAAATAAAAACAACCCAACTACTGTACAACAATCCCTCCCACTCTATCACAGGTCTCGAGAAGTTAGAGTTTAGTCTGAAATACACGAATAGTTTAGTGAGTGTTAAAAAGGATCCACGTATTTGTCCCAAAGCCACGAAGAAGCTAAAACATTGTGCCTCTTAATCGAACCTTTTTGAAGCCAAATATTTCCGTAAAATTACTGCTGTTTGCTGCCAGCTTGGTTAAACTGTCACAGTGGGAGGAAAATGCCTCAGACAGTATTTAATCCAAGCTCCACTTAAACTCTACAATGGCATAAAAAACTGTCCAGTTTATCTGTTTGGGAAAGTTGCAAAGAATTTTGACCGTCTGTTTGCATATCTGCAACATTTTAGTGCAACTCACTCTGAGAGGCAGTTCCCCACAGATGGGATATTCAATCTCAGCCAAGACTGGATGAAGCCAGGCAGCGCCTTATATACAAGGTCCCTGACACGCTGGGAAGCTTACGTCTTTCAGTTGGCTTGGGAATACCTCTGTGTCCCCCTAGAACAGTTTAGAAAAGCAGCGATGGATGGATGGACTTATTAAGGTGGATCTTTTTAAAGGTGTAATTTCGATGACTGATATTGTCTGTGAAGGTTCTCAGTCATCCAGGTCATGGTAGTCTAAGGAGCTTGGAAAGAAAAGCGTCTGGACTTCTTTAAGTTTCTTGAAGACGTTTCATCCGAGAAGCTTCTTCAGTTCTAAGAGCAAATGGTGGAGAGTCCCAGATTTAAAGCCCTATGGGAGTGTCCCCCAAGAGGGTCATGGACCCCCTGTGGATCCTCTACCTAATCACACAAGCCCAGGTGTGAAAACGGGTGTGGGTCACAATCAGCCAAGGTTTCGGGTGAACCCATTGTGAAACCTATCCCCACCCTATCATGTGATTTGCTGAGGTCAAACGGCCCAGGATGTGAGTGGGCGTTAAGGCGATGGTTGATATCGTCTGGTTTATGATCCTGCAGCTGCCTAATGCAACATGATTTCCTCCTGTGGGCAGGGAGTCATAAATAACCATATCTGGACAAGAGGGTGGTTTCTGCACTGTATGTGGATGCACAGCAAAAACATAGATATCTGTTATTTGACAGAAAATTAAATTAAGATTCTCCAAAAAGCTCCAAACATTTTTATTTCTGCTGTTAAGTTCTCCAGAAGTGAGTCAATCCCCTCGGACTCCTACCAAGAAATGCTTGTTTTTCTTTTACGTTACAGCCAGTAACCAAAACATTTTGCAGTTAATATTCAAGAATTTAAATAATATGCACTCATGCCATATTTATCCAATCAAACTAAACCAGCTGCTTCACCACAGTTCACCAGATCCATAACTCCATGTACTCCCCCATGCACGGTAAAGTTCGGTTAATGTGCTTCTGGTTGAACTGTGAAACCTGCCCGGATTAAATATGTAGTACGTAGCAGGAGCACTGCTATGAAGTATCACTGCTGCCATCTGGTTACACTATAAATCTACAGGCAGGAGATCACCTGGAAGGCTACAGTACAGGATGGAGTCGTGTGTGAGTGGTTGTAAATGACAGAGAGGCTTCGCTGAGCGCCGTGTCATGGACTAAGTCTGTTAAGCAGACAGGTGTCAGAGTGTCCGGTTCCAGCAAAGCGCTTTCTCAGTGAAGCGGTGAGCTGACAGCAGAGAGCAGTCAGACGCTCGTTGACCCAACAGCTGCGAGAAGGCCGAGCCGCCTGAGACGCCGCCCTGCAGACCTGTCGTCCTGCAGAGACTCGCAGGATGACGAGCTCGTTTTACATTAAGGAGAAATTCTTACTCTCACAAAAGGAAGAGAAGTTCGCTGCACACATTTCTGCAAAGCTGTTTTATTCATTTTAACCTCGTTCAGTTTTCTCATTTAACACTGAATTCCTGGAGGCGCTGCGGTGTAACGCTCGGTGGATAAGGATTAGACCAATGTTGGGTTTTGGACGCTGAAAATGAAACTAAAGCTGAAGTATTTACTCAACACACGCATCCACATCTAACTGCCAAAAATCCAAGGATGCAGGGATTAGGGTTTCCCTGAGGGTTAAAAAAAAGAAAGAAAAAGCAGCATTCAGACCACCGTGGCAGCTTGTTTAAGGTGGACTGACGGGACCCTTGACGATATAAAAACAAATAAGGGCCACCGAATAAAATTTCAGCTGGATTTTGAATGAGAAAGCGATCTGATGTTGGTTTAAGCCGGAACAGAAGGCGGTGAATGCTCAGGTGGGTGCACCTGCTGAATGTAAAAATCATGTTAAAGTTCACCTGCATGCTGAGTGCGAGGATTATTAATCACGCGCTGACGCTCTGTCCAGACGCGACAGCGGCAGAATATTCAACGACAGCGCCGGCCTTTGTGGCATCGTGTGGCCAAGGCCCCGAAAAAACAGTTTCTATTAAAACTAAAATACAAACCATTCAGGCTGTGCTGTTTGAGAATATAGTTGAGCCAATAAAAACTGACTTCACCGTCCTTTCTAGAGTTTATGAAGAGGAACACTAAATCCTCATTCACTGATCTACAGCCAGAATGCCTCTGAGATAAAGGCGATAATAAAAACGCTTCACTGTTTTTGAGAATGACGCCTGAAAGTGTTGATCCAGTTTTTAGAAATGCTGAAAGGTTTGAAGAGCAGAAATCAGAAACAACTAAAACACATTTTTACCCTGAAAAATGCTGCCGAGGTGCCGAAGCCGCGGGTGCAATTTCCAGATGGTGACTTTTCCTAAACTGCTCATCCAGTTTTAAGAAATCGGATCTGAAGTATGAACTGCAACCAGATTTATGATATTATCCCTATCTGACCGTTTGACCTCCTTTCTACACCTTCTCAGTATAAGCTAAAAGAAAAATCAAAGATTAAGCAATATTTTTTCTTTTTCTTTCACTACATTTCCGCTTTTTGGGCTCCGTACTTTTAACTGCTTCATGTCCCTATAACCACATTTGTCAGCGGTGGGGTCAGCCCACCGGGGCCTCCTCCCGTGACCTCCACCTGATCCACAAAGCCCTACAGAACCTCCTGACGGTGTGCTGCTCCTCCACATGGAAAGGAGCCAGCTCAGGTGGTTCAAGCACGGATGAAGACGCCTCCTGTGCACCTCCTACAGTAGGCGAGGTGTTTCGGGCATGTCCCCACGGAAGAGCTGAAGGAGGTGGATGGGGAGAGGTTGGTGTGAGCGCCGTGTTCCCTCCTGTTACTGTGGCATTATCAAGCCAAAGTCAGCAAACGTTTGAATCTTTTTAGGAGATTTGATGCCATTTAAATACACGCCACGTCTGTGTCCGAGTGAAAAAGTGCCCAAAAAATTGCCATTACCAGGATGGCACTGGGTTTTCAACACGGCTGTAGTTTAAGAGGTAGTGTAGCTTGTTTACCGATTGGAAGGTTTAGGTTAGATAAAAGTACTGTATGACGGTTGTCATAGATGTTGTTCCTAGAGTATTTAAAAGTAGAATGGGAGGCAGAGCCTTCAGTTTTCAGGCCCCTCTTCTGTGGAACCAGCTTCCAGTTTGGATTCAGGAGACAGACACTATCTCTACTTTTAAGATCAGGCTTCAAACTTTCCTTTTTGCTAAAGCATATATTTAGGGCTGGACCAGGTGACCCTGAATCCTCCCTTAGTTATGCTGCAATAGACGTAGGCTGCTGGGGGATTCCCATGATGCACCGGGTGTTTCTTCTTCACTCACTATGTGTTCACAGACCTCTCTGCATTGAATCATATCCGTTATTAATCTCTGTCTCT
>VVHJ01007020.1:4475-15663 GCA_015107715.1 Tylochromis polylepis
AATGCAGATTCTCAGTTAAGATTGTGCAGAATCAGTTTCTCTCTCTCTGTGTGTGTGTGTGTGTGTGTGTGTGTGTGTGTGTGTGTGTGTGTGTGTGTGTGTGTGTGTCTCTTTACTTACCAGAGTAAAGATGCCATACAATTCTAAATGCTTGAAGTTAGAGGTGTAACCACTGTGTGTTTTTGTCATGTGCTCCGCAGCCCTGGGTTATGGTCTGGTGTGTCTGGCTATGGCCTACGTTGCTTCTGTAATGGGATCTATGCTGCAGGTAACTGTTCATCAAAAAGTCTGAAAATGCTTTATTGCATTTTCAAGTCACTAAAATGTAATAAAGTTTTGGAAGGGGCGTGGTGGTAATCACGGCACTGGTTGAAAAAAAAATCAACTCTATATTCATACAGACAGTTGTTTACTTACTGCAGCCTATTAACAGCAGCAACACAGATATACCGTGTAAGTATTTAGTATTCATTATTGTGATGTGAGCTACAGTTTGTTTTGGGGTTTGTTAGTTTTTCTTGTGTGTCGTCAGGCAGCCTTCAGTATCTTTGGCATGGTGGGTGGACCCCTGCTGGGACTCTTCTGTTTGGGAATGTTCTTCCCCTGGGCGAACCCCATTGTGAGTCCTGTTTTAACTTGGGCCTGCTAATAATTTGGTGTTTGAAACGGCTTTTTTCGTCGTTGTGGTCGAACATAAATTGACTCTGCTTCCGTCCTCCATCAGGGTGCAGTGGTTGGGTTGGTATCGGGCCTCGCCATGGCTTTCTGGATCGGCATCGGCAGCTTTGTGATGCGCATGTCTGTTCCCACGCCGGCACCTGCGCTCAACGCCACTGCTCTGCCACTGTTTGATAACATAACTACCACTGTCATGACCACCACAGCCAAGCCAGGGTAACACATTTCATCTCAAGATAAACCTTTTAAATATGCATTAGTAGTAGTGCTGAGTGCCGGTTGATTGTACAGATTACCAAAGTTTGACGGCATAAATATTAGTCAGTGTGGACAGCAGGGCCAGCCAGAGGGAGATCAAATTTAAACTTTGGGTTTTTTTGTCTTTATTTCGTCTCTTTAATCCCTCTCTCAGGTCGGCTGGTGTGGAGGCACTCTACTCATTGTCCTACATGTGGTACAGTGCTCACAACTCAGCCACTGTGGTGGTGGTGGGACTGATAGTTAGCCTGCTAACAGGTATGCACATGCAGCTGTAGTCTGTGTCACAAATGGTTTCCATAGTCTGTTATATAACCTTATTGTTTCTTTCCTCTTTTCCAGTGCTGACACCTTATCTAGACCCGATTCCCCAGCTAACTTGGCCAATATAATTAACATTAGACAGTTGGCTCCATTTACAGGCTATGGCTACCTGGGAAAACTTTATCACTAACCATTTTTGTCTTACAAGTCTAGACGAAACCTTCAGCATTATATTCAGACTCATGAATTATTATTTTGCATCACTATCTTTAAACCAGAAACTGAATGTGACCAGTACTAATTAATAATTTAACATTAACTTGGGATTTTGACCTGTGAAATGACCGATACACTCATAACTCTCAGCTATAGATGTTGTCTTAGCTAACATAATGGAATTCCACATTCATTATGTTAGCATTCTGGTCATATAGCTAATGTGCACACTGTGAGAACCTCTAGCATCCATATGCTTCATGGGTTACAGAAACTGTGTAATTTGCTTTTCTGACAAGGTCCAGTGAGCCTCTTCTGCTCTGCTCGCCCTGTTACTGTCATCATGCTTCCTCCTGAGCATAAACTCTGTTTACATGCTAGGGCCTATGAAGGAGAAGGAGCTGACACCGGGCACAGTGTACCCCGTCCTGGGCACGCTGCTCTTCTTTCTGCCTGACCGCTACAGAGAAAAGCTTTGCTGTATCACTCCTCTGGCTCAGAAGGTAACCTCATATTTACACTCATTTCCACTTTTGTTCGTCTTTCAATAACATGCTTTCAATAGTGTCTTTACCCTTGTCGGCCAGCCCACACAAATCAAGACACAGCCTTATCAAATGGCCCAGAAAGACCGCAACGGAGAAGCTTATTCCAAAGAAGACACTGTCACAGAGGAGAAGGAGATGGAGAGCGACAGAGCACAGACGGAGGAGGAAGACTCAGAAGCTTCGAGGGCTCGGCCCTCGTGCCAGCTGACGGCTCACACGGTTCAGGAGACGGCCTTGTGATCCTCTTTTTCCTTTCTGATGCACGAATACACTTTCAAACCAACTGCTAGACTGCCCAGGCTCTCTCTTGGTGAGAAGTGCAACAGATTTAAACAAACAAACAAAAAAAATCAGATATGGTTCTGTGGCACTAAATTTGGGTGTTGCTGCTCACAGTTATTTTTCTTAAACAACTTGAAATGAGCTTCTGCCAGGCTGGAACTGAGCTTTGGAAGCACAAGTGTCATCTACCGGTTATTCTCCATTTCTAACAGGCTTTTTAGACATGTCCACACATGTTCAGACTGGGTGGCTTTCATGTTTGTGCTCAGCTAGTTAACAGATCCTGAATATAAAATGTGTTATTTTTGTAGGGATGCTGGAAGCACAAATTCTAGAATGTGTACAAGAGAATATAATATAAAAGTAAACCAGACTGAACTCAATGACAGGTTTGTGCTTCTGTGACGGTGGAGTGTCTTAACAGGACCGTGGTTTGAATAGTCACCTTCTAGCTGCTAACGTAGATGTCTAAATATAAGTCCATTAAAGCGAAGCTGCGCGTAGAGATGCGGGCAGAGATGGCGTCTCCAGCTGCCAGTGAAATTGGATGGAGCTCAGTGAATCCCTAACTTTACTCCAGTGGTCCTACACGGGGACAGTATAACCCAAGCATGATATCATCCGTAACCTTCACACATTTAACACTACTTTTATGTTCCAGTTTAAAATCCCAGGCAGTAAATGCACTGAATACTAATTGCAGTGAGTAGTCGTTGTGCTCTCCTGCATCAGATACACAAAACTGCACAAACACCCCCCAGCATCCTGTTCTGATGAGCTACTTGAAGAGATGCTGATAAATATAGACAGTAGTTCAGTTTTTTTTCTCACTACATAGGTTTTTGTAAATGTTGGAAACGTATGTGGACTTGTGCAGAGACGACATTAAATGTAGAAATTTAAATGTTTTGAATTTGATGCCAGCAACCAACTTGAAAAAGGGTGGAACAGGAGTGGCAAAAGACTGGAAAGCTTGTGTGACGCATGAAGAAAAACACACACACCTCTAGCAGAACACCTCACAGTTATCCATCCTTTTTCTTCCACTTATTGTGGAGGGACTGGAGCCTGTCCTAGGTGTTATTGGGCTAGAGGCAGCGTGCACCCTGGACATGCTGGCAGTCTGTTGCAGGGCTAACAAAAAACGACAGACAACCATTCACACCTATGAGCAATTTAGAATCTCTTTAACCTTATCCCCTCTAACTGCATGTCTTTGGACTGTGGGAGGATAGATGGAGAGCATGCAAACTCCACACACAAAGGCTCTGGGCCAATGGTGGATTCAAACCCAGGAACTTCTTGCTAACCACTGTGCTGAGTACTTCACAATTACTGAGGGTAATTAGCAGTATTATTGGGAAATCTACACATGGGCCATGACTGAAAACTAACGTTGAATAGCTGTGGTCACAGTTGTGTTTGGGAATGTGTCAGTGAACACAGTCCAAAGGCCAGCATCCATGATGGTATGACGGGTCATCGCATCTGAGAAGGCACCATTAATGCTCAACAACACATGCGTTTTGAAGCAAGACGTGACGTCGTCCAGATAAGGTCTGTTTCTGAGGAAGCCTTGCTTATTTCAATGAGATGATGCACAGCCATATTGTGGATGTATACCAGCAGCACAGCTCTCTAGAAAGTCCAGGTGGGAAAATATTTCATTTTGAAACCAGAAAAAATATGACAAAGAGACCCAGAACTGTTAGACAGCCGGGTCCAGTCTAGTCTGCTGCCAACATCCTCCTTTCCCCACTTTCTAAAAATATGTTGCTGGCATCAGATTCAACAGGACCATGTATTTAAAGAAAACCTCAGTTTTGTAAAGTGACGAGTTGCATAAACTATTCAGTATCCCGCTGAGCTGCTATGATGGTAACTTGGTTTGGTTTTATTTTGAAATACACACTTTGTGTAGTTTTCCAGCGAGTGTGATTGCACATATTCAGGTTTATCTGTCAGGATGTGTTGGAGTCCTGCTAAAGTGCCTCACTGAGCGAATGTTTTAGCTGAACTCATGTTACCATGGAACGTGTTAGCTGTGTTTCCATGAGCTTTGCATGTTTAAGCACAAGTAGCTCAGCTGAGTCCATTACATGAACTGTGGACTGTTCTCACAGTCGCTTATAGAGTCACCTCTGCCCCCATCCGATGGCGGCACCGCTCCGAAGCCATCGTGGACCACGAGAGAGTAACGTGATGTATTTAAAACTGACGGAGTCACTGCTTAGAATTTTGTGTCGAGCTTCTTTTAAGTGCCCGTTCTTTTAAATTCAGGTTGCTGTCAGTGACAGTGTGTGATTAACATGAGTAATGTTGTGTGTAGTTGAATATTTTCATCATCGTTGAAACTTTTTGGAATCCCAGAATTCTTGGCCATCATCATTTAAGTGTTTGAAGTCATGTCCTGGTGTCGGGTGTCTTTGCGTGTCCAGTGATCCTCAGCCGGTACCGTCTGTGCTCTTCCAAATGGACATAAGTCCATTTATTTGCCATGTTTGCTCGGCCAAAGTAGTCTGACATGTTTCCAGAGAATTCACTTGAAGCATGTCTACGCTGTTTACCTGCACCCCATTTCACTAGTCCAGAACTGAGACTTGGATGTCTTGGTTGCCTTACTAAGACCTGGAGTTGTTAGTCCAACAGATGATTAGACAAAGGTTAGAGACTCAAGACCACCATAACTCCCGTTTGATGCAACAGTGACCCCTTCTAAGCAGCTGTCCGTTTACAGAACCAGCATGTTTGTGCCATCATCCCGACACTCGAATACCTCGATTTACCCAAAGCATATAGAATATGATTTCATTGTCTCTGATTAATTTTTTTTTTTTTTTTTTTTTTACCAATAGAACATGTATTTGAGGTCATGTTTGTATATTTTTGTAATTTCACATGAAGCCTATCCACATTTCTTGAAGTGAAATGTGGAATTCTATATGCAAGAACCATAAAAAGTTTTTCGTGAATGTTTGGCAGAATGGGGACGTAAAATGCGTGTTGGTTTGTTTTCTGAGAACAAATGATGTTTGTCAGGCTTTGTGTGTGTCTGTGTGTGCACACTGCTTCCCAAATTCTGCCAGATTCACAAAAATGTAAAACTTTTTTTTTAATGGTTCCTATAATTGTAGAACTACTTGATGACGTGTAGTTTCTTTATGACTGCGTAGAGTCAAATCCTCCTTCATACCTGAAATTACTTGAAGTGTGTGCCTGGAATAATATGATGTGAGGGATCGCAATTCAAGTGTTGGTATGCTGTATTATTAATATTAATGCTGTTAAATGTGTCATTTCTAGGCCCGGACCAGGGTGCAGCACTGTGATTACAATAAATACTAACACGCCTAATAAAGCACAAGAAGTCAGTGGTTCTGCTACTGAAAGCATGTGCCTGCAGCCATCAGGCCACGTGAAGCAGGTTGGAGGCAGTGTTTGTAGTTCTGGAGACTGATTTTAAAGGTGAAACCTCTCCGAGTGCCGATTGATGAAACGGCAATGGCACTTAGTAATTTCCTGAAACAATAAATATTGTTTGGAACAATATTTATTGCATTTGTCTCCCCATCAACAAGAATTCATCCTCTTATGTATTCCAAAAAAGAGAGAACCTCCATAAGCACTGGAGCCCACACAGCTCCTCTGCTTTGGCTGTGCCTTCATTTGTGATAAAGTTTTGGGTATTTGTTTTTTCCAGCTCGATGTATCCTTCATGAATTTACCAGGATTCTACCATATTGCAGTCTGTACTCAAACATCTGTCCAGGAGTGGACCAAAGCCTGCATTTTGCAGAATTGTGGGACAGACGGCTGCTGTTGGCAGCAGGAGCATGATGCAGGAGAAGCTACACTGACTTTCTTTAACCTGTTGTCATGTTTCACTGTTGTTTGAACGTATGATTATTAGATTTCTGATTGAACTTAGATGGCATTAAAAATGATAACGATAAATTAAAGAATCTCCACGGTTGTGTCTGTCAACGTCACTGCTGTGAAACTTATCCTGTCATCTCTTTTAGTGCCACTAATGAGAAACCTCTTATCTTCCCTCTCTAGTAATTAGCAGACCTATTGAAATTGAAGGATTTGTCTCTTCAGCTTATGTGTTTTTGTTTTTGTTTTGTTTTTTTATTAACTATCCACATTGAAAATACAAAGACATTATTTATGTATACTGCTCAAAACAACAAAGGAGCTCTCTTTAATCAAAGTGTATTGAGTCAATTAAACTTATGGGAGGTGGTCATTAAGTATCAGAGGGGTTGTTGATCAGTTTTGGCTGCTTTGGTGTTAATGAAATGAACAACAGGTGCACTAGAGGGGCAACAAGGACACAACCCCCAAAACAGGAAGTGTTTTACAGGTGGAGGTCACTACTGGTAGTATGAGGTGATACCTGGACCCTACAGAGGATGCACAGGTAGTCCAGTTCATCTAGGATGTCTGTGTGGACCGAATGTGATACGCCAGCTTACGGCCATACCACCCTGGGCACGCCCCATCTCGTCTGATCTCAGAAGCTAAGCAGGGTTGGGCCTGGTTGGTACTTAAATGGCAGACTGCCTGGGAATACCAGGTGCTGTAAGTTTATGGGTGGCTGTAGCACAGGTCACCTACTAATCAGAAGGTTGGTGGTTCGACCCCCGTCTACTCTGGTCTGCATGCATGGAGAAAAGTGCTCAAAGTAGAAAACCGCTATATAAGAACCAGTCCATTTACCAGCAAACAGAAGGTTTGCTTTGTCTCTTCTGGGATATTTGGTTTCAGTCCATCTGACACCACCAGGTTGTACTGTGGAGGAGCTCAGTGAGCCTTTTGTTTCTAACACACTAATTACCCTGATCTTATCGGTACAGCATGACTTTTTGTTTTAAGTAATCATGTTTTTTATGCAGGGCTTCAATCTCCTTTGATAGAGACAGGGAAAAAAATCTGAACTAAGAGCCTTTCAACAGATACTCCAGAGTTGGCAAATTCATTTTCTTTAATGGCCACACTGGGAAATGAGAATCGCAGAAAGAGCCAGACACAATTTATATGGCTAATGGAGTGCTTTTATTTGATCAACAATGTATGTTCACACACCCTGTTCACAAGCAATTTGGTCCAGACACTACACTACAAAAAGGTGTACTAACATGTGTACTAACTAACACTGAGTGAAACAAAAGTAAGAAATCTAAACTTGGACTCTCCTTACACACAGGGCACAATTTCTGTCCTGAGCACAAATTTTAGCCAACTCATATGTAGTTGGCTAAAATGATTGTGTATGTCGAGTAAAGTTTGTGATTTGGCCTGCTTTTGACTCATGGTTTACTAAGTTGCCTGATGTTGGCTTAGTTGCTTATCACATGGTCTAAGTATGCCTGTGTGATGTGCATTTTTCTGGATCTCATTATCTCAGCTGATATTAAGCCATAAAGTTTAGCTGCAGCTCTTAGTTTCATAAGGCTTATACTCTTACGACTTACTGACATGCCTTACTGAGCCTTTCAGTTTAAAGGTACAGACTGTAATTTGGGGGGTTATTTAGTAGAAAAAAAACCCATACATAGATTAGTGTGGTTTGGGGAAGCTGACATGCTCCCCCAACATATTTGTATACAGCGGCTGGGAAGGAAATCTGCATTCTGACTAATTGCATTTTCTGTATGTGGCTAGAAAAAAACGGCACTGACAGAAATGTTTAGCATATCCTCAGGATCACCATTCAGAAGTGAGCTTTTCTGACTTACTGATGTGTATCGGACATCTTTCACAAAGTTTTACAGCCTCTTCCAGAGTAAATAGATGTGGATGTTTCTCACCCGGCATTGACAGCTGAGGCAAACAGTGGACTGACAAACATCCACAGATGGGGAAAAACTCTGCGGTAGTTAAAAGCACAGAAGTACATTAAATATAAAACTACAGAGAGTGAAAGATCTCCTGTTAATTATTAGAACACTTATCCAGGATTAATCCTACAAGTTTAGCTTGGTGATAATTCACTTATGCTTAACTGTAAGCATAACTTTGAGTTGAGTATTATGTTATCTGAGCCTGATCAAATGTGATCCAGCAGCAGACAGTGAAGGAAAAAAGAATAATTGGACAGCATCCTGCTGTTTTTTTTTTTACTACCACATCCCCCCACATCTCCCTGTCTTATTATTTCCTATCCATTGTTTTGCTCTCTTCTCCTGTCCTTTGTTCTCGTTCTGTATTTATCTTTTATCCCACTCTCTTTGCTCTCACTCTCTTCTCCTCTACCCTCCCTTCTACTCCATCATCCTCCCCTCCACTCATCTTCTTCCTCCTCCTGCTCATTGTGATCTCCCTGGACTTCCACACAGTTCCAGCAGAGGTCCGGCCGAAGCAAAGGGGAGTGTGGCCTCAGAGCTTCATAAATCGAGCCTGTAATCAGCATGTACCGGTCATAATGAGCACAAGATAGTAAAAATATGTCTATTATCTCCCAGCATGAGGCGGTGAGGGGGTAGCCACTTTGGATACACACTTTGTTGAAGCTGTTCCAATGGCATAAATAGCTGTCTTTAGATGGAAGCATAGACAAACACACACAGAGTGTACTTTAAGGGCTCTCACTGGCCTGTACATGGAGTTGTTCCATTGTGTGTAGGCGTTCTGATACAGTGTATGTATTAAAGTACACCTAAGGTAAAGAGGAAGAGCTGGGACGCCACCTAAACTCATACATAATAAATGAACTGAGTACAATAAAATCATTTTAGCCCCGCCTAACCAGAGAAAATATTGTAAAAACAAAAAATCTAATTATGAGTTTGATGCTCATTCTGATATTGATAGCAGCAACACGTTTTAAAAATGGTCAGACAGAGATGGCAAAAAACAAACAAGACAGCAGTTAGATCATCTCACCTTTTTTTCAACATAATGTAACAAACAGTATGTGACTCTATCATCTACACCACATAGTCTAAAAAAGAATCAAATTACAGAGGCAGTTGCCTGTACACACTGCAAAAGGCCCAAAGCCGGGGATGAATGGACTGAAGAGATGTGGGAAAACTGTCCTCTGGGCTAACCAACCACACTCTGAGTTCATCTTTGGTAATAAGGGGCATGTCCTTCAGGATAGAGGGGGGAGAGACCACCCCGCTTGTTACCAGGGCACAGTTCAAAGCCTACGGTTTTATGGGGGTTATTAGTGCATATGGTTCTGGTAACCTGCTCATCTATGAAGGCCTCAATAATAATGAAATGCTGCTTTTTCAGGGAAGGCCTTGCTTATTTCTGAAAGATAATGCCGAATAGTCTTCTGCACATATTACAAAATCAAACGCCAGTTCATTTCCTTCACGTCCAAACATTTACAGGGTGTTGGTAAAAGAAAGGGTGGTGAACTGGTACATTTCCCCTCTCAAGATATTTACAGACAGGCAAGCCTAAAACACAGCGCCTCCATCATGGTGGAGTAACACCAACTAGAATAGACTGCATTTAGGAAAGTTTGGAAACTAGAAGTTATGAAGCAGTGGTTAAAATACAAGTTCTGAAATAGAGGACATTTAAGTGCAAGCACTAAGATATGTTGTTGTGTCACTTTGGATGTGGTCACTGAGCGTCAGTCGGAGTTCAGGTAGAGATGACTTCGTGAAGGTCCTGGTTCAGCTCACTGGGGTGAGCCACATGCAGTAAGGCTAATGCAGAGGCTCACCTGCTGTGTCTCTTCCCCCTGGTCTTCCTTCCAGCTTGCCCTCTTCTTTCTACTATCCTGCAGCAATAAAGGCTAAAAACCTTATATATTTTTAAAAAAATAAATAAATAAATAAACTACATCAAACATGTTAACAGTTGGTCTTTCAAAAAGTAAAATTGGACGTTTAAACTTTTGGCATTTTTAGTGCTGTGGTCGATGTCCTTTAAGGAGAAAAGCCTGAGGAAGTGTTGATGTCGGCTGATAGAAAAACTTTCCTACAACAGCATGAACGCATCATTGTTCTTTAAAAAAAAAAAACTTAAAATAAGCATTTCAAGGTTTTGAGTTTGTTTTTTGACTTTTTTTGCACACTCACAGACTCACGTTGTTGTTGCTTTCCCAAATAGTCTAACTGTAACCTCTGCTGTAGTAGTCAGAATGCGCCAGCTCCAAATTAGTCATCGCTACACATGGGAAATCGAGGAGAACCCCCCCCAGCCCCAGACAGATTTATAGAACTAGCCTTGAACGCTGGGCTGTTGCTTGTGGAGCTGAGCCCATTTTGCTCAAGGGGGAGACGCTTCCAGTTAGTCATCTGTACTACACCCTACAAACATATCCACATGACTTACTGGTTCAGGTTCTTATTTTTAAAATGACATCGTAATCATTCAGCATAAATATGAGAGTCAGTGAAATATGACTTGAGTGGGAAAAAAGGAGGGGAGTGGACACTGCAGTGTTTTTATCTCAAAGCGTTGCTCAATCACAGCGCGCTTTTTTTAAATAGGAGGATGTCTTAAGATTTCACATGGTTGGGTTTTAGTCAGAAATGAAGTTATTATACACTGCTCAAAATAAATATAGGGAACACAAAAATGAGACATCCCAGATCTGAATGAATGAAATATTCTTATTAAATACTTTGTTCTTTACATAGTTGAATGTGCTGACAACAAAATCACACAAAAATGATCAATGGAAATCAAATTTAGCAACCCATGGAGGTCTGGATTTGGAGTCACACTCCAAATGAAAGTGGAAAAACACACTACAGGCTGATCCAACTTTGATGTAATGTCCTTAAAACAAGTCAAAATGAGGCTCAGTAGTGTGTGTGGCCTCCACGTGCCTGTATGACCTCCCTACAGTGCCTGGGCATGCTCCTGATGAGGTGGAGGATGGTCTCCTGAGGGATCTCCTCCCAGACCTGGACTAAAGCATCTGCCAGCTCCTGGACAGTCTGTGGTGCAACGTGGCGTTGGTGGATGGA
>VVHJ01007038.1:0-14891 GCA_015107715.1 Tylochromis polylepis
TGTGATGGACCGAGTTGAAAACAGGAGGAGTCACAGGAATTATTTGAAAAATAGGGTTGCCATTTATTTAACCCAAAAATTATATTTACAAAAGTAATAAATGTTGAGCTGATAAAAGAGGTCAAATAAACAAAACTCAACTCAGGCAAAACTACAACATAACAAACCAAATGACCTAAACATGAAACGACACACAAGGGTATATATAATGGCTGATCAGACCATTGTGACACACAAGGGATAACTAAACAAAACACCATTGTAAATAACAAACAATGCAGTCTAGTCTGGTTTGTTAATAAACTAAACACCAAAGAAGAAAACCAAAAACCACTAAACCCTAAACTAATATTTAACTAAGTACAAATACTTTGTTTTTAAATGAAAAAAAACACACATTCTCCCCTTCAGCAGGAAGTGGTGGTGTGGTCCAATTAGCCCTCTTTGCATTTAGTGGTTTCAAACCCTGGCTACCATCTTTTGTCCAGCAACTCCCAGGGATGATGGCAGGTAAGACATAAAAGACAAAGGTTAGTCAAAATCAAAGTAATGAAGTGGTATGAATACATAAGTAAACTAAATGTGCGCGCTTACAAATAGAACAAATGTATCCAAACCAATCAATAAAGTTATTGCAAACTAAAATGTGTCACTGTGTTCAAATGAAGAAATGAAAATACAAGAGTTACTGCCTTTAGAGTGTGGCCATGGGTTTGGCCATCACAAGTCCATATAACTTTGTTGAACATCTGTACTCATAGGTTTCACTGGCTTTGAACAGTTTTGGTCTGCATTAATTATTAAATCTCCTTTAGAAATCAAAGCTGAACTGAAAGTGTCCGCCTTAAAGGCATACTAACACTAGGCAATCTGTACTGTGCCCAAGTGTGCTTCACCCCCAAAATCCTATTCAGCTGACTAATGGAAATGCTGCGTGACGTGACTGGACATGGTTAGCCATGGGCCCAAACATGGAACACCAGTGTTTTTCCTCAAACGCTGGTTTGACAGCTGCCTCCGTAAAAATTGTTTTAAGTAATGAACAAATATGAGAAGACGGGATGTCACTGCTTCTCCGATTAAGAAACGACGTGCATAAAAAAATCATGAAACTCGTGCTCTGCAAGAATGCTTTGCAAAAACACCTAAGAGCAAGTGGAAGGAAGAAGTTAGGATGCCGAGACAAACTGCTGCCTACTCGTGCCCAGATTATTATGCACACTGTGAGCACAGGCCAGCAGGGGAGCGCAGACGATCACGCTCGAGCATACTACAGGGGAAACGTGCTTGGTATGAGCACACCCTGATTCGTGTTTGTGTATTTGCCTCACAGTGTCAGGTTACGACTTGCTGAATGTTCTTTAGGTTTGGTCCCAAAGTTTTCTCTTTACGTTTGAAAAAGAAACCTGCTCATCTTTTTTCTCCAATAAACAAATTATTTTCATCTCGCACACAGACTTGTGCTCCTCAGCCTCCCATCTTTTTGACGCTTTTTAGGTTTTCCTGTTGTTGTTTTGGAGTGAATCCAACTGACGATTCTGACAAACCAACCAAGTTTTCATACCTTCCTTTAAACGGGCATCTCTTCTCGTCGTGAAACACATCAGTTTAACCTCGGTTTAAAGGGCGGCTTAACCTTCAGTCAGCTCGTGATGAATATTGTTAGAGACAGACCGATCAGCTGCTGTGAGGTAAGGACAATGTCCCCCACAGTCTTTCTATACTGACGTAAATTACCGGCAGTATGGAGTTGATGCTTTTTGTTGAATGTTTGAATGTGCCTAAAAACCATTTGTCACTATCAAAATGCTTTTTAGAAACTCAGTGATTAATAAAGGATGACAGGGACACATGCACCATGTCAGCAGCCTCTTTCTGTTGTTTTTACTCTCCATTTAAGAGGAAATTTATGTGATTTTTATCTCTTCTCTCAGTGCTGTGGTAAACCAGTGTCATAACCCGCACAAAGTGCAGCACAGGTTTTCAGTTTTTGGCAACTGAAGAGCTTCTAATTCTGTTACAGTCTCTCTCTTTTTTCTTTTTTTTTCATCTGCCAAAGAAGACCCAGATACTGTCGGGTCGAATTTCTTCCTTCCTCTGCTTTCATGTTTTATAGTTTGCCCTCGCTCTCCCTGTCTCCCTCTGCTCTTACCTCCTCTTCTCTCTCGTCTGTCTACTTGATTACTCGTCGCTCTCATCCCAACTCCTATCTGCCAACTTGAATTAGAGCGCAATCTCGGCTGATGGCCTCGGTTTTTACACCCAGATGTGTGCGTGCACGTGTATGTGCACGCGTGGCAGTGACACATGGCGTAAAAGATGCTTGAGGCTGGAAAAAGTTCCATCGCATAATGTTTTTCCTCTTGATAAGAAAATGTCATGTAAAAAAAGAAGCGACTTTTGAATCAAGCGCTCCAAGAGAAGCCAAACACTCTACCACCATACACAGATAAACTGCACAAACACTCTGCATCGTGGTATTGTTGTTTTAAAATCAGTCATTTTAAACAGTGAAATGTTTTTGATTGGTTTCCCAGTCCGAGTTTCCTATGGTTCATAATATTTTGGACAAAAGAGGCACCATCCAGAAGGCCCTGTGAAAGACTGAAGTGTAAAATTACACCAAACCGTCTGAGAATTATGTACAGTGTCATTTAGCTTTGGCGATATGGCACCAGGTTCATAGTTTACAGTGAGTGGAGTGTTTGATTCCACCCTCGTCACAGTGAACACTTAAAGGACTCCAAAGTATCATATTCATATACATTCACACTGTCAATACCAGTCCCGTTAATGCTAAGGAAGTATAACATTTAAATACTGAAAGCACTAAAATCACAAAGTGAGAAAAGTTATTCCCGATGATCCAGAGGGAATATCTCGATCAGATTTCTCGGTAATGTGTTTTGGAGCGTTTTCACATTTCATTTAGCTCGGCCATATTTCACACAAAACTCCAAGCGGGTATGTCACTAATAAACCACATCAGAATGTTTCGTCCACTGATCAGATGTGTGTGGGGCAGGATCATCAAAAATGAACACAGTAAGAAGGTGCTGTGTGCACAACATGAAGGATTTGCTGTCACGGCCGGGGTAGCCGGTGTTTATGTACAGGACCCCAACGCAGACACTGAAAGAGACGGAGCTTGACTTTAGGTGCAAACAAAAAGCGAATCCTAACCCTACACCAACGACTTCCCGGAAAAAGTTAAAACTCTACCACACCTAACTGAACCATACCTCCTGTTCTCCATGGACGTGGAAAACCTATATACAAATACAGACACAGACATGGGAATGGAGGCTATCCAGAAGCCCCTACAAGACAACCCGGATATTAGGAGACCGGACAAGCAACTATTAGAGCTTCTCTACATCAACCTAAACTGCAACGATTTCACATTCAACCAAAAGACCTACCTACAAATTAAAGGAATGGCCATGGGGAAACGATTCTCACTGGCCTATGCAAACATCTACATGGCAGAATGGGAGAAATCGTCCTTCCAGAAATGTCCCAAACTACCCCTAACCTACCTCAGGTACTTGGATGACATTTGGGGAGTTTGGACGTACTCAATCGAGGATTTTGAGGAGTTTGTCCAAATCCTAAACAACCACCACCCATCAGAAATCAATTTTCTGGATACCACCACATACAGAGGACCAGACTTTAACAAAACCGGTAAACTGGACACCAAAGTGTACTTCAAACCCAGAATGTTTCGTCCACTTACTGATCAGATGTGTGTGGGGCAGGATCATCAAAAATGAACACAGTAAGAAGGTGCTGTGTGCATAACATGAGGGATTTGCCGTCACGGCCGGGGTAGCCGGTGTTCATGTACAGGACCCCAACGCAGACACTGAAGGAGACGGAGCTTGGCTTTAGGTGCAAACAAGAAGCGAACCTTTATTGTGGCTGATAACGTGAAGCAAAACAAAGTAGCAAAGACAGTGGTGTAGCTAAACTGGGAAACTAAAACTATGATAACTGTGACAAGAAGGGAAATAGGCAGACATCCTGATAAAGAACAATAAGAGACAAAAGACTTAAATACACACAGGAGGTGATCAGGGGAAGTGGAGACACACGAGGAAACAGCTGACAAGAATGAACATAACGACACCACAGGGGAAGTGTAAACTAAGCGCACAGAGCATGGAGACAAGACTTTCAAAATAAACAGGAAACATGACGAGACAGACATGACGCAAACTTGACAACGAGACACACGAAGGGCAAGGGAGACTAAACACAGGGGTGAACGTAATAAACAATGATCTGTGACCACAACCTAGGCACAATAGAAATTACTAGATAAGCTAAAATGAAACTGGAACATAAATGAATAACAAAAATACGATGAAACTCAAAACACTGGATCGCCTGACCCAGGACCGTGACATTTGCTCCTAATGCTCATATTTACCTCGGCCGTATTTCAGGCAAAACCGCCGCAGGACTCGATCGTACTCTAGAAATCAAAGCATACGGGAAGGCGTTTAGCGCCAACTTGCATTGTACACGTGGTAATTTGGTCAAACGGAGATCAGATCACATTCTCAGTGTATACAAACTGCTCTGGAGTTCATTTGGAATCTCACCGAGACCATTCCTTCCAAAGGGTTTTGGTTTGCACCACCATGTTCACATCTGCCCAAACGAACGGCACCAAGAAGGAAAACAAAACAGAATTCAGTTTGAAAGGACCGAACAGCGCAGCACAGGCGCGAAAACACCCTTAAAGGTTCAGAATCAGAACACTTTGGGGGGGTTACAGTTGCTCCAAGACAGTAACAGACTAAACTATTAAATAATACAATAAATTACAAAGTTTACAAATTTAAGAAATAGCACTAACATGTACAAATCGCTCAGTTATAAATATCAAGAAGGTGAAATATATATGATTCACATTTAACTCTAACCTGTGAACTCTGTCATTTGCTATTTTACTGTAGAGCGTGTGCAAAAGGGTGTAACTGTTGCAGTGTTTACAGGGCATTAGATGGAGGAGTTGTACAGGGAGATAGCCACGGGCAGGAATGATTTCCTGTGTCGTTCAGTGGTGCATTATGGGTAATTTTAGTCTCTCACTGAGCGTGCTCCTGTGACTGGCCAGCACGTCATGGAGTGGGTGGGAGGTGTTATCCAGCACTGTCCTTATCTTGGACAACATCCGCCTCTCAGACACCACCCTAAGGGAGTCCAGCTCCATCCCAACAACATTACTGGCCTTGCGGATCAGTTTATTGAGTCTGTTGGCATCTGCGACCCTCAACCTGCTGCCCCAGCATGCAACAGTATAGAGGATGGCACTGGCCACAACAGACTCGTAAGAAACCCTGAGCAATTGTTATGAAATGCTAGCAGTTGTTATGCTCTCTCAGTCTTGAATAAATTGTGATCAAGACTGAAGTGTTAAGCTAACGTAGTCCTTTGTGTTTCTGTCCTTGAAGAATTCAGTGCATCATGGAACGCGTTTCCATTTTTTGTTTTTACTTTCCCCATGATCAGTGTCTTCCTCTAGCATAAAATCAGCCAATGTAGCACTTCTCATGGAAGTGTTGTGTCTGTAGCCTCTAGCAGGATGGGCATTTTTCCAAGGAGCCACGATGAGGGCCGAATTCTACCATCTACTCTCACCAACAGCACTTCACAAAATCAGCTGAGTTTGTTGGTGCGGCCTTCCAAAACAGCCACAGTTTCTTATGTGGCCCCTACTCCTCCTCTAGATCGTCTAGTGTGTATTATTTATTTATTTTTGATGATGGGTAATTTATCTCTTTGCAACTGAAGCCTCCTCAAAATGATATGAGCTGTTTGCCCAGAAAGGTACCAAAACTCCTGTCTCTTGCCTAAAGATTATGCACTGTCAAATGCATATATTTATTTATAAATATGACCCAGAAAAAGATGACGGTAACGCTGTTCTTGCAACAGTAGATAGAACAGTGTCAAAATCTGTAGGGCAGACAGTTCACCGTGCAGGCGTGAAGGCCTGAGCCAAGGATTAAATTGCTGCGACTTGACGACCGAGTTGAAGGTTTTCTGAAATGTCAAGGTTTGCGAGTACCTACTGACAGCAGTATGAGGAAGAATAAACCATGAACCAGTGACAGGTATTGTTCTGGAACAACACTAGTCTGCGAAGGCTCCAGCTGATAACTTTCAGTACTTAAAGGAGCCACTACTAAGACCTTGGTGCCAAATATCACAGAGTACCATCCAGAATTCCTGTCACCTTTATTCGTCATATTTAGCACATTTAGATTTACTTCTTGTCACATAAATCTGTCTCAGTTTTAAAGAATTTTCTCTAACCACGACCACTGTGAGCATTATTGGTGGTCATGTTTCCTGGGAGATTTGCGACGCTACCGTAATGTATCAGTCAATAAAGTCAGCCTAGTTTGTCAGAGAGCCTGGCGGGGCCACAGCGCTAAATGCTTAACGATCCTTAAGAGATGAGAAGGCCATGACTAATCTTGCCTCTAGGCAAGGTGCATTTATCTGAGCGGGAGGCTGGAAATCATTCCAACGCTCTGTGCGCGTTCATCCAGCAGCTGAGCGGTGCATGTTGGACAAAGTGTCTGAGCTCAGTCTAAACCAAACGTATGGCGAGTTATTTTTAGCTAGCCTGCATTTTGGTTTGATGGAAGGTGGAACGGCAGCGCAGCCATAGAAGCTTTACTTAATGTAATGTATGGTCTGCCTCTTCTGTAAATGGCTCGAGGACTTAAACTTGATTTGATACAGAATAGCTTCTAATGGGGCCCGGGGTATTGCTGCACCGTTAAACTCATCCTCAGCCTCCTGAGCTCACTGCTCTCATCTGCAGCTGCCACAGGAAAATTCCTCCAACCGCCTTCACTTTAGAGCAGCGCAATGAAAATGGTCAGGTCAGCCTGTGTCAGCCTCCCATTCAGACCTGTCATGTCCTTACAACAGGAGGAGCTTTCTAAAGCTCTTAAGGGTCACACTTTATGACATTTTAAAGGCCACTTGTAATTCAATACCAATTAAAAACCAAAATTCTTCCTTCAAATCTTTTGTGACAGCAGTCGTAAAACACCATGAAGGGATTCAAGGGATTGCCACAGTAAGCAAATTCATGCACACGCACGACTTTAAAAAGAACCTGATCTCCAACTCTTATGAAGCAGAAAGGATATTATAAGTGTGTCAGTCACTGTAGACGTTCAGTGGTTTGATTGATACACATCCATCCATCCATCCAGCCTAAGCAGAGAAGCCCAGACCTCCCTCTCCCCAGCCACCTCCTCCAGCTTGTCCGGGGGAACACCGAGGCGTTCCCAGGCCAGCCCAGAGATATAATCTCTCCAGCGTGTCCTGGGTCTGCCCCGGGGCCTCCTCCCGGTGGGACATGCCCGGAACACCTCACCCAGGAGGCGCCCAGGAGGCATCCTGGGTGAGGTGTTCCGGGTTAGAGTTAGGTTGTTCTGATTGATACACTTTAAAATATAAAAAACTTGTTTCACTAAGTCGCCTTCAATAGTGCCCGCTCATCTCATCGATAACCCGACTTTTAACTGAGAGCTGTTTTCATAATGTTCAAACTTAATGTTCAGGAGGAGCAGAGTGACTGCAAAAGAATACACAATTGTCAGGACAACAGACGATGACGGGCAAAATCCTACGTATATCGCTCTATAGCTCCATAATGCAACAAGATGCAGTGCAACACCGGAGGCTACAGCTGTGTATGTTCACGTAGGGTTGCTCTGCATCATACGATATTAAAATTCGTTCAGTCCTCTAGGATCAGAGGCAGGATACACTCCGGACAGGTTGCCAGTGTGTCACACCGCTGACATGTACGAACAGACGGCCAGGCTCACGTTTAGGCCCAGTTTAGGAACACAAATGAAGCTAACTCCATGCGTATCTGTGGACTGTGGGAGGAAGCCAGAGAGAACACACGCAGACATGCACGCTCCACACAGAAAGGCCCCAGCCTGGATCCAAACCCAGTGTTTTCTTGCTGTGAGGTGACTAATCGCCACACCACCTTGCTGCCCAGAATATTATTAAAGAAAAAAAATGTATTTAGATCTTTGAGAATTAATATTTAGACAACTGTGAAAGTAAAAAACAAACAAACAAAGAACTCTGATCCGTCTGCAGTGTCCTTTGACTGATTTCTCCAGCGTGTTACGACAGTGCCTAACACTTTGGACACATTTTTTATTTTAATTTTTCACCTACCTTTCATCACCTTAATTGACCAAAATGACGGTGTGCTTAGAGCTGTGGGAAGCAAGATAAATAGTGGTGAGTTTGGGGTGAGCCACGAGTAGGTGCCTCTGTCGCCAGACTTCAACCTGTGAACTTTGTACTCTTCTCTCCAGGCAACGGGCTTTCTTTATGCTGATGTATATCCAATTACCCTTTTCACCAGACGCCCCCAGGTTGTGCACAATGTGAACGAAGGTTAAATCGCTGTTTCTTGCTTGTAATGCGTTTTTAAAAACGGTATGTCTCCCTTTCTGGCATCTTTTGCTTTGTTCAATTGTATTTTTGCAGTTTTATCATTCAGTCAGAATAGGATGTGGCTGCATTCCTAACAAATTTGACAGCTGAATATGCAATAACCTCGAGCTGGATGTTGTCCAAGGGATAAACTGTTCTTTGTCCTTTATCTTCTGATTTTTCTTGTCATCGTTTCCCTGTGGGTTCTTGCTTTGCAGCTCTAAAGATATTTTCCTTTTCCCCCTGTAGGCAGACATTAGCCTTGGGAAATCACAGGCATTAGCACTTGCTTAGAATATCACAGTATTTTGCAGGAAATATCCATGCTTGATGACAAATAGTTCCACATCAGAGGGATTCTCTTCCTCCTCAGGCTCCTCTCAAGCCGAACACGAGCCTTCTTTCAGACGCTCTCCATTCTGCTATGCAGATTATCCCTCAAGGCCTTTCTTTTGTTTCTTGGCTATTGGTTTTGCCTAAATTGGCCACTCAGTAATTTGCACGACACCTTTGTTTTTAGATGAAAAATGCAACGCCGAAGCACATTTGTGATGCAGTGTGCTCATTCGGTGGAATGGCTTCTTCTTCTCCCTCTGTTTTAGTTTCATTCAGACATCCTAATTAACACTGCCCTTTAGTGGATTAGGTCCTCTGTTAATGAACGCCCTTCATCCACCTGAACCACCTGCTGCCCACTCTAACGCAGTTCATAAAAGGGACACTTCATTCATTACTGTAAACGTTGCGTTACACAAAAAAAGTTCAGTTGCATGGGAACATTGTTGCTAGGAGACAGGATTGTACGGTGTCTAAAAATGTTTCACACCACTGTGCAGGATATGCTTTAACACACAGACTGCACAGGCTTGGGAGCCGGGCAGCGGTGGCCTACACCGGTCGTAAAGAACAAAGACGCAACCAGAGACCTGGACTGGACCGATTCCAAATTACAATCCGTCCACTTGGGTTGGGTGAGGTCTCATTTTACTGCCACACACGTCTGATCTCTTTGTCGGTATGTCTCAAGACCTGCTTGAATATGAACACTAGCTGAGTAGTGTTTAGAGTAGCTGAGGTTAGATCAGGCAGGTGCTGGCAGCGAACGTACAGCTAAAGCTACAGTTACTCAATAAATAAATACTGCAGGTCCTCGAGACCATGCTCCTTATTTTCCCTGCAGGCCTCTTCATTTGGATAACCCTGAAATAAATTTTGAAAGTCTGAAGTTGAAGCATGTTAACAAAAAAATAAATAAAAATGGCACGTCACAATCGCCACAGCTGCAGACATTTAGTAACAGGTATTCGGTGACCTATGTTTTAAGTGTGCCATTATATAGCACATTCAAATTCCCAATTTGTAATTTGGGCAGGAATCCCTTTATGATTTTTGTATGCATTGGGCTCCTATAAATGATTTATCAGTATTTTAAGAAAAAAAGCTATGGATGTTTACATTAGGACATGTTACTAGCTGTTTGTTGCACATAACTAATTGGTTAGGTCTGGGTAAAAATGCACCCATTCACACACCTGTCAAAAGACAGAAAGCTTCCCGGTTACCATGGTTACGACTCCCATGGCCTTAACAATATTAGCGATGTCACTTCAGACATTTCGGGGTCTCTCTGTTGGACTACCGTGCTCGCAGAAGTGCGATGTCATTTGGAGGATGTCTGCAGGTACTGACCAAGTGCCGTGACTTGATTATCAGAAAAACATCTGACTGCATTTCATCGTCTTTAAAGTTGTTTCACTGGTGTTAAATTAGAAAATTACCACCCTTACTCGGGTTAGGCAAAGTGTGTGATTGCTGGTGGAGTAGATTTTTCAGTCATGCTTGTAATTAATTTTTGTAGCACATAAACATTATTTCCACAAAAAGCTGCTGTCGCCACAGCACTAAGTCAGTGCAGCAGTTTTTGGAGTGACGATAGCTGCTCTTTGGTGACAGTGGAGTGTTTTTATATTCATGCAGATGAGGTTCAGTTTGTCTTAGAGAACTTCAAAGTAGTTCTTACACTGTCCCCTTGAAATGGATTGTCATTTCCCGAGCATAACACTTTTCTGGTCTCACTGACCACTCAAAGCACTTTAGACTACATGCTACATTTGCCCATACAACACTCTACCTATGCACTTTATCTACCTCACATTCAGGGCCATTTTAAAATCACCAGTTACCTGAAATGTATGTCTTTGAACCATAGAAGGAGGATGGAGAAAACCCACGCACGCACAGGGGGAACGTGCAAACTTCACATAGAAAAGCTTCAACCAATTTAAACTGAGAACCTTGTTGCCATGAGCGACAGTGACAACCACTGTCATGTCTGTTGGTTTATATTATTCGATACTTTGAGCACTTTGGCTGGAGAAACACTATAGGTATTAAAGAAGTCTATTAAGACATAGGACAGAGAGCTGGCTAAAATACTGACTTTATAAGTCAAGAAATGTATCACTATCCTGACTTTTCTGAAGATCGTTTAGATGTTTTCATATGGTGTGTAAAGTGGTTCCAGTTGTATTTTTTAACTGCAGTTAATTTTACATCATATCAACAGCTACAAGGCTTGGGTACCCTTTTTATGACTACATTGCTGTTATGGCAAAAGAATTTCTTTTCGTTGTGTGGATGGCACAACACAGGAGAGCGACCTCGTCAGGCCAGGACTCTGCAGTCTATTCACACCTACAGGCCAGTGGACACTCTTTCAATGATGAGGACGTACACATCCTGGACAGGGAGGAACGCTGGTTTGAGCGGGGAGTCAAGGAGGCCATTTACGTGAAAAGGGAAAGACCATCTCTGAATGGAGGAGGGGGCCTAAGGGTACATCTGTCACCATCTTACAGTGCTGTGATTGGAGCCATTCCCCAACTCTCTGTGAATGGGACTCATGGCCACTGATCAGTGGTTGTGACAATTTGCATATTAATGATCAAGGAACTGACCTCACAGCCCTCAGTGGGCTGGTTTCAGTTATTGTGCAGATGTACTAGTTATAAGGTTGGAAACCTGCAGTCAGCTGAGACTGAAGAAGTCACTTGGATGTCGACGAAACGTTTCTCCCACTGAAAACGCTACGTCCAGATGAACAGAATCAACTTTTTGGGGTTTCCATTGTGTTAAGACAGAAGAATAAAAGCAAGGAGCAGTTGCCGTTCTTAAAGATGCTCAGCAGGGAAAGACAAAAACTTTCATCTCTAAAACCGTGTTGCTTTTAAAACCAAACCGGGGCCTACGGATGAAAATTAGCCTATGGCTAACTCTGATTCATTTACAGCAATATTAATGTATTTATTAATGTACATCATCAATGTTTAAAATAAATTGCATTTATATACAACAATTATAGACTCTCTTACTATCCGTGGATTGAGGTACATGAGCTCTTCTTGAAAGACTGAAGTGTAGATGGACAGATGTTGAAGTGAAAAGCAGATGAGTCAGTCAAATCGATAACTATTGATTAGATTATTGCAATGACATAATCAAATGTACATCTTTTTGCTTTTTTTTAAATACAATAATATCTGAGTCACTTCTAGTTTTGTTATTAACGAGACAGGGCACACGACGTCTGCTCCACAGACATCGAAGGGTTTTTTTGTTTTCAGGAAGCATGTTGATCTGTTATTGACATTGCAGTTTTTATTTTGAAATGATCTTTTTAATCAAGACTAGACATCGAGAAAAGACCACGATCCAGCGGTCAGTCACGGGCAGTGTTTGCTGGGTCCCTACGTGTGGATCGTTTATCTTGAACGCAACCTGCTCTGCAGGGAGTCAGCGCTCCAGATTTTAAATTATACTTTGAAATTACCTTCATAACACCAAAAAACTGGTGTTAAACCCGAAGCTTAAACTAAGCCTCTAACCCTGCTGCATGGCTCTGAGCTGTGAGAGGCTGGAATCGCCGTCGGGCTTCGTAGTACAGGCCTCTGTTCTCCCTGTTGTTTCAGTATTAAACCAGCTATTAACGTCACATGATATCAGTCGCCAGGACGATGGTTTTCATCTGTGAATTAGCCTCGACAAAGAACCCTTGAACTCACCTTAGGTTCGGTTGCAGTGGCGGGGACAACAGCAGCTCCCTAGCATGTCAACACTTCTGGTGCCAAGTCATTAAGTGGATTATAGTGGAATTTAAAATTTGATTTCACAATGTGATTAACATTTGGCTGGAAAAGTGCCCTTTACATGTTTAATCACGTATCAGAAGTGGCTTTCTGGAGTTTGGTTGAATAATGTTAGAGTACCATCTGTGCTCTTGTTAGATGATGACTGAGGGTTATTACTTTGCAAATTAAAGAGTTCTGTCTGCCAGCTGGGTGTTACCCTGTCACAGTATAAGCTGAATGGTCCATCTCAACGAAATATTGAAATACAATGTGTCAAACAAGATGTTATTAATGTCACAGTTATAATGTGTAATTTGAAACCAATTGTTAAACTAATGCAATTTCACAATTTCTGCATTAACATTTTCATTTTGAGTCTTATGGAACTACATTTTCCTTGTTATAGTTAGCTCAGAAAACTATGCCATTATTTTTGCTTGTTCCATAGGTTTTAGTTTTCAGTTTCACAGTCAGCCAGGAAGAGGCCCAGCACAGGAAGTACACTACTGTACCTCTCGTTCCGCTTCAAGAAGTTCCACTAGCCTCAGCACAAAACATGTGACTCTGTCATCTGTGAAACTGTAGTAATGAATGGTATGCTATCATGCTAGCAATATAGTGGCACTGTACATTCTTTGCACACAGATCTCTACACAGGTCAAGCAGCCTTCACCAGTAAAGGTGGCACAGCCCATGCATGACCGGAGAGCCAAAATTCAGAATGACTGGCTTCTCTGTCACTGATGCTTGTTCAAATCATATTTACCAGAACTGGCAGATTCAGACTGTAATTCACAAATTCACCGAGTCCAGTAGTGCAAGTATTTTTGTTTTGGGTTGTTTTCCAGCTCTGTCTGCGGCCGTCTGTGGCTGAAACAGCAAGCAGCGGCTGAGAGTGAGCAGGAGGGTGAGTTTGCAGTGAGACGAGGTTCCAAAGATGAGGCCGGCTGACACATGGGAGAGCTGAAGTTCAAGGAGTTGGAAAAAATAGCAAGATACATAACTGAGGCTGAACATGCTACCACTTTGACTGTTGGTGAAGTTACTATGAGCACATACTAACTTATTCAGAGAGATGGAGAGAGGAGAAGAAAGAATGACAGCGGTAGAAAAGGAAGAAAATAGTAGAAATCTGGCACTAGAAGTGGTGACTGAAGGACTTGATATAAGCAATATTATTATCAACTCAAATCACCATTAATTTGAGCCACAGTATCAGGATAGTAACGGCACAGTTATGGTTGACATGCTGCTCATTTCTCCCACAAACTGTGATGTCAGTACAGCCCCATATTCATGCAAAGTCACTGCAGTCTGATGACTAACAACTAAGACAACAATCACTGCTTCATGCTGAAATAGGAATAAGACAAGTCAAAGAGAAAGCAACGCAATTACCTGAAGTTTCCTCAGTGTTTTCTCTTACAGTAATCATCGTAGTGTTATCCAGGAATGTCTATGCAGATGCACTGATAAATCAATGAACTGCATGCAGAGTCAGTGAGACTGACTCACTCACACATTTATGCCTGAAGCCCTGACATAACATGCTGCATATACATAAGTACAAACATCAAGACTTGCACAACAACTCAAAAAAAAAACAAAAAAACATGCCGCAGGCGATATAATGAAGTCACTTCAAGGATTCAGACAGAGTTTACTTAAAAACAAAAATGATACCTTTGATTATACATATTTATCAAATACATTACAATTTACCAACCACTTGAATTCAATTCAATTTTATTTACACAGCACCAAATCACAACAACAGTCGCCTCAAGGTGCTTTATACTGTAAGGTAGACCCTACAATAATACATATAGAGGAAAACCCAACAATCATATGACCCCCTATGAGCAAGCACTTTGGCAACAGTGGGAAGGAAAAACTCCCTTTTAACAGGAAGAAACCTCCAGCAGAACCAGGCTCAGGGAGGGGCGGGGCCATCTGCTGCGACCGGTTGGGGTGAGAGAAGGAAAACAGGATAAAGACATGCTGTGGAAGAGAGACAGAGATTAATAACAGATATGATTAAGTGCAGAGAGGTCTGTGAACACATAGTGAGTGAGAAAGGTGACTGGAAAAGAAAAACTCAATGCATCATGGGAAATATGAAAGCCTCATAGCTATCACAAACGCTTGATTGCAGTTCTTGCTGCCAAGAGCGGCACAATGAGTTATTAGGTTTAGGGGCAGTTACTTTTTTTTATACAGGGCCAGGTAGGTTTTGATAGCAATTAAGTGCGACAAATATGCCCC